>JAZGTI010002421.1:0-36467 GCA_036877585.1 Botia kubotai
AATGTTACACATTATTTGTCACAGGCAGCAGACCACTTTTGTGTCATGGTACCACAACTATATTCCAAACCTGTGGGAAGCACTGCCACAGAAACACAAAATCTTTATAAATGGGCAAAGTGCAGCCTTATTAACTTAGTGTATCATTCTGTATTAATCGCTAATATCATAAATTAGCCTTTATCAAGAAGAATCAGGGAGCCCTATAAAATACACTCCTAATTTTGATTCTCTCATGTTCTCAGGCAAGTGTTTGTTTGATGGCTGTTGTAAGGCCATCTATGTGAACTGGCAGAAATTTAGAGTCAGCAAGATCCATCTCCCCACAGATATTAGTCACTTAGGAAAGACAGTTACAAAAGGTGCATTTGAAGCTTGTAGTGTCCCACAAAGTCTTATCTAAAAGCTCAGTCAGTCTAATGAAAACAATGAACAGAGAGAGGAGGAATAGAAGCACAGATCTGCCTGTACCCAGATCAATAATGCCCTCTTTCAGAACTGGCCTCTTCTCGGTTTGCGCCAGGGGCAAATGCCAGGAAAGCCCAGTGATTTAGGGCAGTAGTGAGATGTCACTGTGATAACAGGTTCTTAATAAAGCAGAATCCATTAAAACACATCTGTTTAGCTCTTTACACATGGCATCAACTTTACAATTACAATACAAACATTCCAAGAACAGCTCAAATTGTTCTATGTTTTTGATATAAGTAGCAAAAACTTTGATCTGCTCATCATACTAAAACAATAAATTAGTTTAAATTAGTATAACTATAAATTTAAATTAGTAACTGAATCCTAATTCCCAATCCTAAAACTCCAATAATTCATAACAAAAGCAAAAGAAAGGACCGGGACATCCAAAATGTGCATTGCTATCTCCTCGATCTAATGCACACTTCCATTAATTGGCTAAATAAGGTGTGCTACATACGACCCATTCACAATGTGAAGTATCGAGGTAGTGTAGGTCCAGGAGCACTGCTTCAGATCATTGAACATTTTTTTATTTAAAACCCAACATAGCGAGAAGAGGGCATTGTAAAATAGATGCGGCCTCTTTGCTCAGTCACAGAGAAGAAGGGGGGCAAATAACTTTAGTGGGCTGCTTCCGAATTCCTCCACCGCCCTTCATCATTATGACTTCCTGTGCAGATGATGAACGAGCAGGATATTCCCTGTCTCATGCAACGAGTCTCATAAAGGACAAAACATTAACAACCAGTCAAACCAACCATCAAAACGACAGTGTTATTAATGCACGCTCTCCCATTTACATGTACCTATCATCGCGTTGCAAAATGCACGTCATTTTCTGTTTCGAAATCTCAAATCAAGCGAACCGCAAAAAATTTTTAAGGGACCGTTTCTCTCGCAAAACAACAGGGGTGCATATATTCCTCTGATCAGCTCGTGTAAACGCACACAGAACAGAGCGCTCGCTTTGTGCGCACGTGTTTTATTTGTGTGGTAACGTGAGCGCGTGAATTTTAAGAGCTGGGAGGTCTCGCGCACTGCACACAGATATCAAGTGTATAAACAAACTATTTCCGTACTTCCTGAAAACGCTTTTATCAACCAAACAGCGACTGAAAAGAGGACTGTGAGTTTGTTAACACATATATTATGAAAGATTAAGAACCGCATCAAAGTGCGCAACTTAAAAGCAGCTAATAAGAAAACTGAAGTCGCCAATATAGGACACATAAGGAAAAATAGCCGTGCGTGTAAACTTACCCCAGAACCACCAATTCGCCGTACTTTACAGGCTCTTTGGTAGGCGCACAGTGCTCCTCTTGACCCGGTGAAAACATGAGGCTTTTCACACAACAACACGGCGCCCCTTACTGCGAATCACACGATCAGACACAAACAGAGAAAACACTTCAAAGGACGCTCCTAACTGCCATTTCACCCATTAATCCGCTCCCGATCTTCCGTTGCACTTTAATGGAAAGTTAAGAATTAGTGAACTCGTATATCCAACAGAGGTTTTACAATTAAAGGCTTTACTCGCGGAAATATTTCCTTAGATGAAAAGCGTTTAACTTAGTGGCTCCATCCGCTGTAAGAAAAACAGTACTAGTAGGGGGCGGGTCGTACCATTCACTTATAACGACTTCACGCGGGGGGAGAAAAAAGCAAATATGCAAAAATAAAGAACTCGTTTTGGTAGCTTCGTTACGGTTCGGTGCCTACTCGCATAACTTTCTCATATTTCAGTAGGGATTTTACATGTTCAGTATGGAAAAAATGTCATGAAAGGTTTGTCCCGAGAAAATTAAACTTTGTATTCCAACAACTGCGTCCCCCTCTAACGGAACAATCCAACAAAACGGCGGTCTGAGGCGGCACCTTCAATTATGTAAACAAAGAGTGAAGCTTAGATTTATACTACAGCTTTACCTATTCGCATGGCCTTACATGAATTGTATTGTTTACTATTATTGTATTTGTATTATTATTAGTAGTAGTAGTAGAAGTATTTCAAATTAGTTGCAATTAAAACTAATTGTCATTCCCAACGTTCCACTTTAAAGCTACAGCAGCGTGAAGGGTGTAAAAATCAGGGCTGGGAATATATACTGTTGACCTGCTTTGTTGTAAACCATCACGGTGTTAAAGTCCGTCATTCAGACATCATGCTGGTCTAACAGCTCTGTCCACATGAATGAGCCATTTGCTAGGATTGTTTTTCCATGCAAAATGCTCACAGCTCCATTCAGATTCTGTTTAAATCTGATGGATTGGTAGTTGAAAATATTGCATCTTTATTGTAAACATCACTTTTTGGACACAATAGAAAAAAATTTAGAGAAAAAAGATTTTTTCAACATGATGCTCTTGTCCTTTTTATTGTTAAATCAGAGTGCATGCTTTATTGTAATGTATGTTTTCCGTTCACTTTCAGTAGATGAGTAAAGGCTAGAATTAAACAGTATTCTTATTTTTCCCACTACAAACAGGTGGAAACTTTCCACTCATGTGCTTTAGACCAAACCTCCCGAAGCTAGCCGTTCCACTTTTACGCTCTTGCATGTTTTTTGATGGCTGTTCAGTCATTCACATGTTCCTGCTAAATGTGTTGCCTCCACACTCGTCAAGCCTCATAATTAACCCACAGACACATTTTGCCCATCCCTCATAGGCTATAAATGATTTTGTTCACGGTTCTTCCCACTGTGCTTTCACACTGTCTCACTGCTGCAATTGTAAACCAATCCTGTATATATAGTACTGGAACCATTACATGGGTAAATCTGATTACTGTAATTGATAATGAGAAAAGATACATTATTTAAAATGTAAAATATTTATATACTATGAGCATATTTGTTTTGGTTTTAGATTAGGCTAATTTTTTTAACAGTAAGAAGGAATTTATGAGTAAAATTAGATTAATTTAGAAAGGAAAACAATTAAATATAACATCATCATTTTTGGATTTAATTCTGCTTTAAATTGTCAGCAGCAGTAGGTGTGTACAAAAATGTGCTTCTGTTATAACATTAATGAAATTAATGTAAACACAGGAAACTGTGGTAATAAAAAACTGCTCTCTTCAGCCACTTACTTGTGTATATGTGTGTACAGTAGCCAGATTATTATTGAATTGTTGGTAATACACTCCGCAAAAAAACAGATCTTCTACATCATCCAAATGCCATCTCATGCACACGTGCCTGGACAAAGGATCAAAGGCTTGGTTGCTCATACCATCTTGATGGATAGCAGATGCAAATAGCTGCTGTTCCTGAAAGCTATGTGTCTGGTTTAAATCTTTGTACAATGAGAATATCACTGCATGGACAGAAAGGAGAAATTAATAAGCATGACACATGACTACAGTGCATAAAGAGAATTGCAGAAAACTCTGGACTGAATCATAAATCTCATTTCTGTTCATATGAGTTTATAACATGAGACATCAATTCAGGATAATTAGTATAAAATAATGAATGTATATTGAATGTATACGTTTGATGATTTGTATAAAACTAGACTGAATGTATATTGAATGTATATGCATTCTGTAAGTCTGATGATTTACATTTCAATACTTTTTAAAGTTACTTTTAGGACTTTTATTTAATGCTGTGTGTTCAATTCACTATAGACAATAGTAATAATTATGGTTGCTTTGAAAAGTAAGAAAATCCATCGAAAAATGTGTATGCTCTCAGTTTGTTCATTTATAACTGAGGTAATTTAATGGAGATCTCAGTTGTGCATTAATTTGTTTCAGATGTAATTTTTTCGTGAATAGTAATTATAATAAAGAATAACTAGACATGTCCAATGTAGACCTGTAATGTATAGAACTTCTTCTGCCTGTATAAAAAGGTACGTTGTCCATGGAAAATATCTACATTGTCAGATCTTTCTCAAAGTCATGTGTTTCAAAATAGGAAGTTATTGCACAAGGTGCATAATGAACATATGGGATAGTCATAGATTGAAATGCTTCAAAATATCCCATAATGCAATGCACTTAACTTACATTTTCAGTATATTTTCAGAATGGTGGCTCAGTTGGTAGCACTGTTGTCTCACAGCAAGAAGGTTCCTGGAAGAGCCTGGGTGAGAAATGCAATAAAGTGTCCATGTATTCAGGGTCCATCCCGTCTACACTACAAGATGCTGGGATAGGCTCCAGGCCCCCAACATCCTGCAGAGGACAAGCAGGTTTGGAGAATGGATGAATGGAGTATGCAGTACACTTCCATTCCTGTCAAGGCCATTACCATCCCGACTCTTGAGAAAGCTTTTAGTATTGTGCTATGTGAGTACATTATAAAACTACAGCATCCATATGCACATATTAATATACAGTACTTGACCTCCATATTGGTATACTGTATTTTTCTACCTTGTTTTGGTCCCTAATAGCATTTAAGTGTCCATGGTGCTAATTACAGAAACAAAGGCAGGTCTGGAAACAGCTGACTGCAGTGTGATTCAATGGCTGGAATGTACTGAGACTATGCTAGCAGTCTGCTGATCTGAGTCACACAAAAGTCTTCTTGTTATCACTTTAACTTGTTCTTCACCCTTCATTAAGGTTTAACTAAAGCCCTTTGGAGCTCTAGAAACACAAAAATAAAGGTGTATAATGACCTTGAATTTATAGCATTTCCTAATGTGTGACCAAAAATCACAAAAAGTGGTCAATTTAAAGGGACAGTTCTCACCCAAAAATTAACATGCATCATATAACTCACCCTCATGTTGCTACTGGTCACACTTCTCTTTCACTATAGGAAAAAACAGCCTGGTTATTCTTAGAGATACTTCTGTTTAATTAAACAGGCAGAAAATCATACATGGTTTGAGTAATATGGTAGTTATATCACTGTAAAACACTAATTTATTAGTTTTATTTCACATGTAAGATCAAAAAGAGAGTTGACAGATTACAAATTTCTGTTAAGCCTTACACAGAAAAATAGAATTGATTCTATAGCTCCAAATCAATTTAAATATCAAAAATAACAAAAACTGAAAATATTTTGTCAGTTAATTAATCAGTCAGAAGCCTAATTTGTACTGTCTAAAAACATTACAGAGTAACATTGCTTGAATTTGTGATCTTCAAAAATGCTTTTTAAATTATTTAATAAAATAAATTATTTTCTTGGGGGATGTTAAACAGAGTAAGCAAGTTCAGAGTATTAAAGGTAATTTGCATCCTGCAGAAGCAGTATAAAACTGTGACAGAACAAAGCCTTTCTGCTTTAGGATCTATCTAAATGTAAGACAGTACTTGAGTGTTCAACGCCCCCTTGTGGCAGTTCTGCCCTTACTGCACATGTGCATCCTTCTATTTTAATGTTAACATAATACAACAATAAACTAATGAACAAATATGCTCTATTAATCAGGAGCAACATATATGCAGGGTCAACATTATACAGTCAAATGGAAGAGAGGGGTAGATTCATTGATCAAAGCTTTTATGTGAACCAAACAGTAATTTTACCATCGCCTGTACAGTAGACTAAATAAGATTGTACAGTCAATATACAAGAGTATATTGAACATTTTAAATGTTACAAAGACATTTTATCCAAAGTATTTTTTCTGTTTAAAAATGTATTTTGATAGAACTTTCCCTTAATAGTTTAACTCTGATGATCATAAATTTAATTGTTTTTTTAACAAATAGCTATTTCCCAACATAGCAAAATACAGTAATTTCTTGCATATATATACAATTAAATAGCTTAATAGCAATTTTCCCTAAATGTACAGTACATGTACAATAGTATATGTTGCCATCCAAGAAAGGTTATCAGATTTTTGGGAAATCACAATACTATATACAAAACTACACACATTTAGTTTTTTTATGAAATTCGTACACAATTTCACCAAATTATAAAACTGTTATAGAAAATGGAGTCCACACATTTTTTTAATCAAGCATCCCTTTTAATACCAGTCACCTGTTTTACAAAAAAATGAAATATTAATGAAATTAGCAACAGTACAATGTGTGTTGACAAAGAAGGATGTGTCTTTCTCTCTAAGGAGCGGTTCAGGAAACCACAACTCATCACACTTGTAACAACAGCTCGATGGTGTTTATTTTAGGGTTTAGCACAGATACCCATAATTCACCACTGATGCTATAACATAACCCACTCCAAAAAAATCTGCTGGGAAACAAAACTCAGCTCGATTAGTAATTCTGCATTGTGAGGAAAAACATGTTTAAAATGGGTCTCTTGTGCCTCCGAGTTTAGGGTCCCAAGACATGAGCCAAAAATATAGTGAGTGTCAGTAGATCCTAACAGTTATTTTGCCATTAAAACAACACAAATATCCCGAATGCTCTTTATAGGAAAGGATAAAAATCTCTCTGGTCAAAGAGGGTTAACAAAAGTAGTATTCTAACAAAAGTATTCTGACTGAAAAAGGGTCAAGTGAACAGGTGAATGAAACGTCAACGAGTGTATCGGATGTCTGTGTTCTTTTAGGTCTACAGAATATGAGGAATGCCAAGTTAGAGGAGTCGACATGGATCTGGTTCACCGAGTGTTAGCCCAGTCAGTGCCCATCTGGGAGAACTGGACAGCAGGTTGGAGTGTTCAGCAGGGTTTGGTTTAACTGGAGTTCATGTTAAACCAGGTGTAGTAAACAGGGCTGGAATCTGGGCTATTGAAGTATGTTGATACGTTGGCTTTAAACGAGCCCAGCAAAGGCTTCCTTTGCTCAATTAAAGTTCATAATTAGAGTATAATTTATCCCCACCATCCTGAAACAGAAAAATACAAAACTTGTTTACCATCATTCAGCAAAACAGAACATTCAGGGAGTTTATAGTAATCAGATCAGAAATTAAGCTCTCTGTGGTTTTTGTATAGAGCATTTGCTGCGTAAAAAGCCAGTTTGTTAAAATGACAGAGCTTGTACCCTTGCATGTCCCTTGGTAAGCTGTTGCTTGACAGAATGAAGTAATTCCTGTAGTTCCTGGACAGTCTGATTCAACCCTGCAGTCATCTTCTTGCGATCAATCTCCTCCTAAGAACATTCCAGAACATCTGAACTTCAAACATTGCACATCAACAAGACCAAAATTACAGAATGCTACAATACAACCACTTCATTTCATCTCCATTTGAATGCAGTCATAGACAATATAAAGAGGTGATGGATCACTCGCCGAACAGTAGTATCTACAGGAACAGAAGTCCCGCCCTTCAGTTAAAGAGCCTATTGCCTTCTTCAAATATGGGCATCATTTATTTTATTGTCCTAAATAAAAATGTATGATACTCTATCATACACTGTTGTCGGATTTTATTGCTGATTTTATCTTCACTACTGATACATAATGTTGCTAAACAGTTTTAGAGATTTTTGTCTGTTCTGTACTTGCATGTCTGTTACTCTATATGCGAGGATACCTATTCTGACACAACATCCATAGAAATTAAACAACCAACAAAATTTCATTTTGCTGGTTATGACAAAGACTGACATTAACATGATGACATAGTGGACATTTATTGGTTGGCACTTTTGGTTTGATGAATCCTGTGTTACTTATCACTTTTGCTAGTTAAATTATCATAGACTGCTGGCCTTGAAAACGTGCGTCACAAGAGCTACAAAGTTCTTACCGACTGAGTGAAGCTGCTGGTCTCTATCAGGTCAGCCTGGCCTGCTTCTTTAATGATCTCTGCCTGAATCAACTCCAGAGACTGCTGGGCCTGACACAAACATACAGTGATGGGGTAAGAACAGAGAAACCGAACACACGTACGAGAGACTTATGACAGTTCATGTGGCCATAGAAATCTTATATAGATTTTCTGATATAACATGCTTTACCTTGTAAAGATCTCCAGCCACTTTCTGACGCTCGCTCTCCTCCGTCTCAAGTTTATACAATGTCTCGGTCAGTTGAGTTTTAAGCTGAAACACAACAGCCAATCAAATGCTATGTTACTGGGAGATAAAATCACCAAAATCACCAAGCTCCAAATTCGATAAGGACCCAACAACATAATGAGGAAAACCCTTTTTGGGAACCAAATTTTTTGCTATGATGTAAACACTGAATATTTGAAAGATACAGTATGACAGTGCATTATAACTTAAAATTGTGCACAAATTTCTCTTACAAATTAGGTATGGGTCAGAGTGGATGTTTTTGACTGTCATTACTTTGCTGTTTGGCGGTTTGTTGTTAAGTGTTGTTTTATAAGTTAAGATAAAAATAGTTCAACCATTAAAAATGAGTCCCTAAAACCCTGTGTTTTGTTTCATTCCACTGTGCTCTGTCTAGCTTTGTTTTTTAACATGCGTGGTACCGATTTGAAATTTCAACTTCAAACTTTGGAATACTCAAGTTTAGAGAATGGAAGGTTAAATAACAGACAAAACTAGCTACGTGAGTAACAGACAGGAGCTAAGCAGTTAGTAACATGTGTACAAGTAACTGCAAGTTCCAAGTTCTTAAGCAAAGGTGGCATTGAGTCAAATGTGACAGAAACTGTGACCACAGTAACCAGTGAGGTGAGGTGTGAGTGAGGTGTGAGATAAGAGATTAGTTTATAATTCTGGCAAGGTGCATCCGTCATCTCTGTTGTGTCAAAATAACCTAAAATTAAGACATTGTTTATCAAAAAAATTACAATTCTCAAGTCATTTACTCAACTTCATGTCATTTTCTTATCTGACAAAAAAGTTTGGCAGAATGTTCATTCACTCTTTGCTGAACATTTTTAATCTTTTTCTCTATATTTCTTGTCATAAATATAAATATGAACTGACTGAAATGTAAGTTGTTCTTCACTAATAATATTCCCCCCTTCCACAGCTGTCTGTCGGATCTTAAATTCGTATGCATATTCAAATATATTCTATATAATCAATATAACGGAAAAAGTAAAAATTGTGGAAGTTTTAAAGAGTTATACTTTTGAGAAACCTAATTTATAGCTGAATAGCTTAAAAATGAGAGATAACGGATAGCACCTACTTGCCATAAAATTGCAACCCCTTGAAGCAAGAGCCCCTACAGCAGCTGAAGGACAAAGGAAAAGCGAATTTAGTTTAACCAGGGGGACAGCTTACCAAATTCAGCTCCTCATTCTGCCTGACGGCCTCTGTATATGAGCCATCGAGTTTGCTTTGCAACTCAGTCAAGAGATCTTTCAGCTGCAATGAAGTTTGAGATGTTTAAGGAATGAGTTGGGCTAAGAGACTGGGAGGAGCTTCAGCAGGAAGTGACATCATAGACCCCTATGCCATGTAGGTTTATGATTTCATGAGGGCTTCACTGAATGGTTCAGACTGAATGTTTGGGTTTATGCTAGGTAAATGTGCTACAGGTCTGACTAGCCTACTAGCAAGACACTTCTAGCTCACTAGTATGACACATGGCTTTATGTGATTTAAATTAAGTGGATTCTGGATCAACATCCTCAAATTTGTGACATCATACCTGATGAGGAACGTTGTTTTAAAAGCAACAAAGAATGGAAGATGGCCTTCTGGTTTAAACTTTGCATTTTAATATGGTGGCAGTTTGTCAGTATCTGAATAAATGTAACTGCGGTGTACATTTACTATTATAGCTGAAAACTTTATCATGACCACCAAATGATGCAAGTTGTTACAAAAGACTAATTATTTAGTCTGCATCAGTGAGCATTAGACAGTGTTGCAAATTCAAAGAATGTCCCAGGTGCAATGCTGTGATATAAAACAGCATGCCACAAACTTGTATTACCCCAGAATATTCCTTTAAGACACATCTGTATCCTTAGCCCACACATTACAGCATTCTGCAATGGATTGTTTATGGCGAGTATATACATAAACTCATTAACTGTAATAGTTTGGACAAAGGATAGAGTAGATACCAAACATCTAAGAATAAAAGTTGTTTTGCTGCCAAAATCAAACAATGTTAGACTTTATAAACAAAGAAACAAAGAACAGAGGTATTAACCAGGAATCCAAGCATGCAATAAGGTTTTTCATTGCCATCGGGACGTTTGAACTTACTTCTCTGACTTCTGACACATAGGTGGCGCTCTCCCGCTCAGCTCTCTCCAGTTCAGACTCAAGGTGCTGTTTGTCTCTCCTTAACTGCAATATAAACATAGCAAAACAGCATTTACCAACTCTCAGGACTGCTTTGTTTTTCAAATGAAAGCTAGAGATTGTATAACACAGATCCCTGCAGCCAATAACTAAAGTGAACTCACAGTCTCCAGATCTCCATCTGAGCTGAGTCTGTCCACCTCCTGTTCCAGTGCAATTACCCTCTGAGTCATCTGAAAACAACAGAGTGATAGCTTACAATCTAACTGATTTATTTGTGTAAATAATCAGGCTGCACTGTATTGTGTTAGTCACAGGGCTGTAACAATGCACTAGTGCACTGACTGTTAAAATTAAATAATTGTATAACGACCAAATGTCTGATTTCATTATATATTACATCATTTTGTAAAAAAAACCTTCTGGTTTATTACATAGGCAGAATCCTAACTGAAATGAAACCTAATGAATGGCTGACTTAAAACACGCTACTTAAGCTACATCATACAAACAGCAAACAAGCTTAGTTAGTTGACTTACTTAGTTCATTAAAAGCATCACAGTGTATTATGGGATTGTGATCCTTGTGACACATATATGCTATGCTTCTTTTAGAATTAGTGCAAAACATATCTTAAAGAGCAGCATGATAGTACATAGCAGCTTTATATGAAGTGCCTTTAAAAAGCCGCCTACATAGGAAGCTCGCTAGTCTTTTGAACAGAGCCATTTAACCCTAATTAGTTAAACATTTTCGACACCATATACACCAATGTTCAGTGCTATCCACTTGTGACTGAATCCAGATCAGCAACAATGTCACAGGACGTTGTGTGGCTAACCCAATGGGTTTGTGTTTTACAAACCTCTCTGAGATCAGTCTGTGACTGCTCCAACTTCTCTCTCCAGCACGTCTCTTCCTGCTCCACGCTGCTCTGCAGCCTCTGCAAGAT
The DNA here is from genome assembly GCA_036877585.1 of Botia kubotai. NCBI lineage: Eukaryota > Metazoa > Chordata > Actinopteri > Cypriniformes > Botiidae > Botia > Botia kubotai. The sequence continues at coordinate 11,511 of JAZGTI010002421.1, forward strand.
CCCTTCCTGTGTGCATGACACAGACAAAACCCTCAGCAACATCACCATACAGCCCTCAGCTCACTCATGCTTTGAGAGAACCATTGTATGGAGTTGACTAAGCAGAGCTCCAAAACTACACTGTTAACATTAGGTTACAAATAAACAGCAAACAATTTGCATATCTGCAGCTTACGGTTTCTGCTAGCACTTTCTTGTACGTCTCACAATCCTTCTGTAGAACTTTCTGGGCCTCCTCAGACTCCTTCAACTTTTCCGCTAAAGCCTGTTGAAAAAAAATCTTCAAAGCTGGAGGAACCCACACACCCACATGAAGTAAATGGCTTCATGGCTAATTGGAAATGGCTAATTTGTTCATTAAACAAAACACAGAAATGTTTCTTCTCTGCAAGCTTTACAGTGTATCTATACCTGGGCATCTTCAGCCCCAAGAGCAGGGGCAGAGGTCATTTCTATGGCAACAGCATGCTCTTCAGATGAACACTCCTTCGCAAAGGTCTCGAACTTCTGCAGCCACTGCTGGTGATTCTAAATAATCAGAATTAGCACTCATTAGATGAATGGTGTGTTCACACTTGTCATTTAGTTCTCTTGGTACAGAGCAAAAAAAAAGGTCCCCACAGTGCCCAGTGCAGCTGCACAAGTTGCACCGCCCAATGGATGGCCCTGCCTAACGGCATAAGGATAAGGTCACAACCTTAGTTTTACAACGTATATATATGAAACTTTTAGATTCTGAAATGATGAAAAGCAGATCTGCTGCAAGGACACTGGTAATTACTAATATGATTTTAGGTCAACCAACCTAAAAATTGAACCAAACATGCTAAGTTAACACCATAAATGTACACTGTAACTAAGATCAATCTGGCACCTTCTGAGTGGGAAGGGGCACATGCGGCAGGAGTCTGTGCAGCAGCGCTCTGCATTCAGCCTCTGCCGACTCCAGCACTTCCTGATGCTCCTGTGGAAACAGACACAAGATCACACATGCTGTTAATCAAACATGTGCACTAATTACACTTCATACCACCACTCCATAAACCACATCACAATGTGTCCAAATCAGTGTAGAGTCAGTGGTGTTCCCCAACCACAAATAGTGACAGATTCACCTCACAAATGTGTCTGTATATCAGTATCATTTATTCTATAACTATTAACTCCAGGTTATGCCAAGTACAGTGTTATTATGGATGCATCCATTCACCAGTTCCAGGTTGATTGAGACACACTTGCTGGGAAAAAACAAACCATAAACACGTATTTCTTTTAGCCTGGTAAATCAAAGCCTGAAAACCAAGGACAACAAACACGGAGCCAAACAAAGAGGATATTGTTCATTTTAAAACTTGTGTTAGTGCTAATCAGCTAAATTTTAGTGTTCAGTGCATCAACACTGCAAAACAAGCCCTAATCAGTGTGTTTTGACTTGCTTTTCATTAAGAACATTGAACGGCCCTTTAAAACAAGATAGTTTTGCCAGAAGCAAAACTGCATAACATACAGTGCCCTCCGTAAGTATTGGGACAGTAATGATGTGGATTTGCTCTGTTGGCTGTAGAGTAAAGAAATCTTATGACCAAAAGATGAATGAGGCAGAAGTACAGCATTTTATTATTTGGCTGTTTAAAAACATAAATGTTTTACTGATTTAGAAGTAATGGAACAATTTGTTTACAATTGTGTTTCTAAGTGATAAGCAGTGTCCTGTTGAATTATTTGTTTACACATTAAAAGCAGGGGATGTATAGTATCAGTTCTGGTCAATGCTTCTGCAGTCAAAGTCTTGTGTTTGGTTAGAACACACATAAGACAAGAGGAAAATGAGGAAGCTGACTGACAAAAAAGCAGTGAAAAATGTCCACAAATGTGATGTTCTGTACATTTCCTTATATTCATATTTCAATCATTAAAGGTGTGTTTACTCCACAGCAAAAAGAGCAGATTTTCCTTAACTGCCCAAATACTTATGTAGGACACTGTATTAAGTCTTGTTTTATAGAATATATCATTTATATTAGCAAGGTTTCAATATTTCAATTTTACTTAAATTCCTAAAGGATAAAAAATAACCTGAATTCAAGATATACAACTTTAAAAAAGTTTTTGCTTTACTTCTTAAAGTACATGTAACAACTTTTAAGGATGTTCAAATATTTTACTGGAAAACAAGACAAAATTAATTCCTCACAAAATTGAGAACGGAATGATGATTCTTTGCAGTCAGCACTGGAAGAGTCTGATCATTGTAAGAATATGACCACACAGTTCCAGTTTTTCCACCAACACTTTATCAAAACACCCCATTCCCCATAAAATCATTCCAATCACACAAACTCTAAATACCAGCCCTGATTTAGAGGGATGGGGATAATTCATGTTTTCTGGAGAAAGCGTCAACATATAGCCTAAATTTTGTAATGACTACAGAGATTATCATCATAATTTTGAAATGCTCATAAAACACCAAAAAAAAACATTTCTACCTTACATTAAAAACTAAACGACTTACAAAACAACTGGTTACACAGCTAATGGAGACGGCAGAGAGACTGTCTACTCAGTATAATTACTCACGTACGCAGGGTTAGATATATCTCCAGTACTGTTTATAAAGCCCCCAGTTACTCTATACCATAACTTATACATTTACTGAAATCGCTTAAATTAGATGGCTGGCCAACCCAGTGAAGGGAGGGCATGTAGGGGGCGGGAGTTTCTAATAACAGATCTTCACACCTGGCAGGACGAGAGAATTGGTGAGACCATGAAAGGTGTTGGGAAAAGGCAAAGACAAGGTGGATACAACCCATCTTATAAATACAGAACAAACTTACAAAAACATTTCAGGTGTTTGAGCTGAATATAACTTCTTTGTTCATTATCTTACTAAATAGGTTTTCCATAATAATATAAACAATTATTTGTGGAAGATAATTGTGATTTAAACTGGTAGCAGAATTGTGGAAATCAAATGGAGATGAGCATGCTGGGAAAGAGGAAATCAGGGGATGGTCACATGACAGGATTAAACCAATGAATGATCAAACGTCACAATGGGCGAGAAAAATAATTCCTACACTATGATCACCTAATAAAAAAAACAATGTTAGCTGCACAGTCATTTCATGTGTAAATCTTATAGATTTACATATATTTGTTCACTAAAAATAATTAAACAACTAGCAGCCAGGTTCAACCAAAATTTGGGCAAGAAAGCTCAATGGCCATACATCAGTAAGTGTGAAGCTTCTTGCAGCTTGTGGCATTCAGCAAAGTGCATTAGTATCATGCAGTTAAAGAGTGCTGTGAAATGAGTATGCAGCTGTACGTGAGCTAGTTAATGAGAAAACGTCACTGGTCAGTCAATGACAGAGGCTTTGATTTGAGTAGTTTGGGAGTTGCGATGCGAACCTTGGCGCTCTTGGTGAGTTTTCGCTGAAGTATGGTCTCGGTGGCTGACAGCGCCTCCATAGCGCTCCAGTTTTTCTCCCGAAGCTCCTAGTCAGTTTCAGAGAAACACCACTTTCAGTTTAGCCTACACTCTTGCCAAACAAATGAAAAGGCAAACCGAGGGGCCCAACCAAAACACTTATCAAACCATAATGTACCATTTCTGTACATCCACACTGAGGATTCACAAAATCATTTCTACACTAAAGGCAACACCCTTATTTCAGGGTTTAATTTTACCAAAGGAAAATACAATTTAAAAAGCATGGGAAAACAATGAACAATGAAGACAATGTTTAATGTTCAGCTAAAAATCAGTGGAACCAACTACCCAGCATTTTTAAATGTAATGTTAAATCACTTACATATGAAATCACTAATACAAAATAAACCCCAACTGTGTCCTGCATAAGTAAACATGTTTCTAGTGCAACACAAGCCCTTAAATTGGCCTTCTTATCAATCCTGACTTCTGTGGTAAAACCTGTTATTCTTTCAAACAGAAATGTGGTTGTAAAATGCAGCTTTGGTTTGAAATTTTGTGTTGAATGAATAGCTGCAAAGAAAATTATGAATAAACAGATACGGGTACGACTCCCAGATGTTCTGTCTTAATGTGGTCAGTCACTCCCTTACATGAGTAAAATTTTAATGTATGATCTTGAATTTTATAGTTCATAGTTATTGTTATGTAAACAGATTATGCAAAAACAAACGTTTCCAGTTACATGTGACAGAAATGGTCTACTCGCAGTGTATTTTAAACCCATTAATTTATCTGGCAACCAAAATATGGGTATTTACAGGAAGTAGCATCATAGATGATTGATAGATAGATACTGTTAAAAGGTGTGTTAAGAGGTCACTAAAAACTAAGCCTTGTGTGGTATTTGCCAGCCTTTATGTATGCGCTGTAGCATAATCTGAGTTTAAGAAAATAAGTTTACAGTACAGCTGAAGTCAGGTCTAATAGCTGGCCAGAAAAATATTGTTTTATTGTGACCTTAGCCAAGGATTTTAGATATCTGTCTTCCATCATGAGGTCTTGTATGACTGAAACAGCTGCCCGGAGCTGTGATAATTATGGCAGCAGAGTGAAGAGACTTTCTTTAAATAGACTTGGCATGGGATTTCCCTACAGGGCGTAATTATCACTGACACAGCTTTAAACTTCCTAAAGCATCTGTAAAGGACTCATATCTCAGAGGTTTAGAATCAACCAGCCCGAAGCTGCCAATAACAGTCAACTGCTTTACATCCTCATTAGCATGAGCGCTACTGCACATCTACAGGAGCTAAAGCTCAGCTTGTGCTCTCTCCAACAGGAAAGAACCACAGCAACACTCCACCTTACTTACATTGTTTTTCTTGCAATGAAGCTCCACGGATTCCTTCAACTCAGAGATCTCTGCCTGAAGTTCAGATAGATGTCTGTCTTTCCCAGCCAGTCTGAGGATAAACAAAGAACAACATGTATGTCCCGTCAGTCTTTGAGATCACCAGAAAATAACAATGGCAGCATGACTGTATTGCAACTGCAGGAATAGGATTACTTACGCTGTTAGTAATTCCTGGCTGGGAGCTGCTGAAACAGTTTGCTTTGGAAGAAGAGGAACAAACAACATCACCATTGCATGTGAATGTGGGATCATTAGAGGTGATCATCAGGGTTTAAAACTGTCAGAGGTGATTTTGTCAGCACTTATACCTGTTGCTGTTGTGTTGCCTTCTCTAATTCTCTCTGCAGTCTCTCAACATCCTGATCCTTAGCCAATAACCTATGAAGATATACATGTGCATTAATTCATTTTACATTTATTCATTTGCATTTGGCAGACGCTTTTATCCAAAGCGACTTACATATTATTTACTGTAATACTATGCGTTATACTATACATTTTTTCTGAGTATGTGCAATCCCTGGGATCAAACCAATAACCTTGGCTTTGTTACCAACATGCTCTAACCACTGAGCTACAGGAAAGCAAGACAGATGAGCAAGACAGCAATACATTATATATAATATATATTATATTATATATCTATAATATAGCTTAAACTATTTAAAAACTGATTCATGTTCAAATGTAATTTCAGCTGGGAAACTTTAACATGATTCTATACAATACAATAACCACATAATGTTCCTGTAGCTCAGCTGGCAGAGCATTGCGTTAACAGAGAAAAGGGTTGTGGTTGTGTTTGAATCCCAGGGAACGTATACTGATCAAATGTATAGCTTGAATACACTGTGGCTAAAGTGTTTGCCAAATGCATAAATGTACAATAAAAAATAAAATAAATGCATGGTGTCAACGTGGAGACAAAGGGTTAAAAAAAAGAAAAAAGTGAAAAAGAAAAAGTGACTTAGAGTTTCAATAAGGTTTTTTAATGAAGTAGCCAAAAAGCTTTCATAAATTTTGAAAGAAACTTCAACTTTTTGATTGACCATTGACTGGGCTATGAATAGAGGCTTTTATTTCACAGGTGGGTGGAAGGTGTTGAAAAATAAAAGGACTTTGTGACTTCACATGAAAATTAAACTGTTTAAGAGACCCTAAAAAGTCATGCTGTCTTTACAATCGTCACTTAAACACTTCCTGCTTTGCAAGAAAACATAACACATGCACAATGTATATTGATCTACAAGCTGGCTGAATACTACATACTGTTCCTGAAGAGTCTGGAGTTTATTGCTCATGTCTGCGTTTGACTCCTGGGTTTCTCTGCTTCTCATCTGGGCCAGTTCAGTATTTAGAGTCTCTATCTGCTCTTCTAGATCCTGTGAACATACACACAGTTAGATTCACAGATACATGCAGTACACCATACAAATGAATCAGTGTTGATTGTTCAGAAAGACTGTACGAGCAGAACACACTTACCTTCATTACTGCCTTTCTTTCAGATTCTTTCTCCAGTGCTAACTGCAAACTCTCCTCCACTGATCTGATTCTTTCATCTCTCTCCTGAATCCTGATAAAACAGCATGTATTTTACCCCTCATAGAACTATATAAAGCATATGTTATATAAACATCTACCATTAATAATTGAAATAATTATAATATCAATAATGATAGTTTAATATTTTAAGCCAGAAACACAAACAGAAACTCCATACAAGCATGCAAACACAGATGCAAATGCTTGGTAAGCACGCATTCCTGTTGCACATACTTAAAATTTTTGCGACAGTACCAAACTATACTCAAGAGGGTCACACAACTGCCTTCAAATGTCTGTGCATATAAACTGGATTTTTATAGTTAAATAGTAAAAACTAAATAGTAGCATGTCCACAGTTGAACTAACTTGCTGAGCTAGATTCTCATTAAACTGTTGATCTGTTATGACAGCAGAAGGAAAGAAAACTGATTTTACAAAACAGTTTACGCAATACTGCCCCTTGTGGCAATACGGGGAATGCAACAAACTGTATAATGCGTAGCTCCAAGCATTTGCATTCATGTACTTGCATAGTGTATGTTTTGGGACTAAGCCTTTAAATAAGGACCATGACAGAGAAGACTCATTTAATGGAACATACTTTTGCTGTAGCTCCTCAAGTGCCGTTCCTGATGCCATCTAGAAAAAAAGAAATAATAAAATTTAGGTAAGATGAACATAAAAAAATACAACAATAACAAAAATAAAACTTTCTTGTCCACATTTTTTTTGTCCTTATGTGTATGTAAGATGCTCTCCACCTGTTCTGTGCTCTGTTTCTGTACTTCCTCTAGCTGTTGTTCTAAATCTTCATACTGTTTTCTTATTTCCTATTTTAATAAAGATAAAAATAATCACCATACACATCATTACATTATTAATGGTTCAATGGTGCTTCCATTAATAGTTCAAGGTGCTTCCACAAAGAAAAGACAGTCAACAGGTTTGCGAATGATTGACTTCTGTTACTTTATATATTTTTAAAAATATGTAAACAGTGCAAAAACATAAATCTTTTTGTTGTTTTTCACCTTCAGTTCCTCTTCCTTATTAGCCACCTGAATGAGGCTGGATTTCAGGAGGTTATCCACCATCTTCACTTTCTCATCACGCTGCTGCAGGCTGGGAACATAACACATAACTAACTTAATAATCATCTGTGATAAACCATGTGTCAGTTTAGATTTAAGGTTACATGTTATTTTAAGATGTCTTTGTTAAGAGTGTAATTATACATTTAAGTACTAAGGGTTAGGTTAGGGTTCGATGCATATAATTACGCATAATAAGTATGTCACATGTATAACAAATATAATGTAAAGTACTGTTACCCAGATTTGTATATACAGAGAGATTTATTTGCCAAAAAAACTTTTTGCTGATTTGTATGAGAAACAGACTAAAACTTCAAGCCACTGAATTAGTGGTGCTCACATTTTAATCACAATGGCTATCACACTAACTTCTCTAATAACGTGCGGTCTGTAATACAGCACATAACAATATTTCGCAAATGATAATATTACATCAATTTAAATGCACTCACCTCTGCTGAAGCTGATCCATGGACATGGCCTGGGAAAGACAAGAGTGAGTGTTCATGCCTACAGTGGATTTATTTAAGGAAAAGAAAAGAGCAATTCAAATCCAACCTGTTCAGAAATCTGTGCCTGCAGATTCTGGAGGTCCACCTTCAACGTCAGGTTCTCGTTGTGCATGGCCTGTAGAAAGAGAGAGGTGTGACTGTGTTACACAGAGGAAAGTGACCTCAGGTGTAACTGCTGTGAGCAGGAGTGATGATGGTGACACTTGCCTGCATGTTGGTCTCTCTGCTGGCACCGCTGCTCCTCTCTGCATTCAGAGAATCTTCAATACTCTTTCTCTGTAGCTCTTTCTCAGCCAGTCTAATCACAGGCATGTTAAAGTACATTTAAACTGAAATATAACATATGGCCAATTGACGTACAACGTGACCTAACCCGGCACAATGTGATAAAGCAGCAAGATTGGATGAGCTACATTCAATATACATAAATACTGGTAACTACATGTACTTAATATGTGTTAGGTTCAGGGCTTTTATTTTACCTCGTAATTACAGTTACACAGTAAGTACATAGTATGCACATGTAAAACAGGACTGTAAAATAAAGTGCTACCAATATTACAAATCAGTCCTGCCCACTAATTGCTGTACAAAATGTCTACTCATGTATAAACATTATAGCACAAACTTTCCTGACCGAAACGTTTCTGCCGCCACATAGTACATACAGATTGTACAGTTAAATTTTTTTATTAATTCTTTTGTTGTGTTGCGCTGAGTATCTCTGCCCATTTTGTCGGTTTGCACAACATTTTCAGTTTGAGTGGGGACAAATACATCAAACGACGCTGGAAACATGTCACATCCTGCCTGGTTAGGACGCGGTGTAACAATAAGAAATTACAGAAACCTCCTTCAAGGTCATCACTTACAGTTTTTGAAGCTCTTCGAAATGTGACACCGTTGTAGCCTGAGAGGAAAAAAAGTGATGCTGAACTGTGAGGGTCAAACGACATGCAGAGGCACACACTTGCTCTCATCCGCCAGCGTACAAACATACCTGAGTGTTGATCTGAGCCTGGAGATTCTCAATCTGAACTTTCAGCGTTTTGTTTTCGTTGAGAAGATCCTGCAAAGGTCATGCGATCTTCAGCATTGTTGTAACATGAATGCATGCTTTAGAGGCTCTGGTATCTCAAGCTTGATCTACAGGAATAACTACCTGAACTTGTTCCTGTAGCTGGTCATCAGGCTGCATAGTGTGCTGTGATGCCTCCAGCAGCTGCATGACCTTCTGCTCCAGCTGCAGGACCTTCTTCTGTTCCTGCTCTTTACAGATGAGTGTGTCTGTCAGGCTGCTGTGTAGAGTCTGGATCTCCTTGTTTTTATTGGTTATCTCTGTCTCCACCGCAATCAGCTGGTTCTGCAGCTCTGAGAGGACACACAATTAGAGGGCTGAATGGTGTGTGTTGGCCACTTGATGACTAAGTTGGTGATGGTGGTGTGGATGTGTTCTTACCTTGTTTAGCAGTCTGAAGCTTTTCTCTCTCTGTACTCACACTGTGTAAATAGTTCTGCAGATCTTCCCAGCGGCGCTTGGCATCCTGAGATACAAGAGTCAAAAGAGCTTATATTAAAAGCATCTTAGCACAGATATTGGATATTTGGTGTGTGGGTGTGATGTCATGAAAGATATACTGCATTTCAAGGGTGTGATGATGTCAAAGTGTATAGTGCAAGGCTGTATGGGGCATGATGATGTCATGAAGTGAATACTGAAATGGAAGTGTGATGTCAAAATGTAGTATGTAGTACAGAGCCAAAGGATGGTGTGATGTCATAAAGTGTATACTGCAGGTATTTGTGAGGGTGTGATGGGCTGTGCACCTCCAGTTGGGACATGTTCTGCTTGTAGTTGACTTCAAGGCTCTTCCGCTGAAGTTCCTCTTGCTGCAGCTTGTTTTTGGTGTCCCCCAGCTCTTTAATCAGGCCATTGCATTCTGAACGCAGCTTATTCAGCTCGGATGACTGCCTGAACACACACAAACACACATTAAAATGTAAACCATTGCAAAATATTGTGGAAACTTTCCCATTAGTGTCCACCAATCCTGACACTACAGTGTTCTCAATGTGTTGACATGAGCTTTTTAAAAGAAGTCGCATTATGAAAAACAGGCGTGTCCAGGATTTATGAGTATGGTTAACTTGACTAGAATTTATTAACTCAGTAGTTTTTATTCTGAAACATGTCACATTGCTGAATATACTAAATAGTTTACCAGCAGAAATGTAATTTTCTCTGCATTCTCGTTTTCCAGCTCAATTCACTGGTGTGTGTTTAATGGATGGCCCTATAGTTGCTTACTTTGTATCTCTACTGTCAAAACAATGATTTCTATTCCACTACAGTCTGTAGTTTATTTTAAAACCAGGTTTGAGTGGCACGCATCCATGCGGACTGTTTATGAACCAGTTATAATGAATTTAACACAGGCTTTACAATGGAAAGATGGATAGGATTGACAACAAATTCATAGCCTGTGAAAGGGTCACACAAATCTAAAAAACTATTATTTAGATACAAAAAACAACAGTGGTCCATTCAGGAAATTAAATCTTTAACAGTTATGGCGAGTATGAGGGAGTTGTTTCAACTCACTTGCTCTCCATCTGGTTGCTGGTGGAGCATCTCTCCACAGCATCTCTGAGGATGCCGTTCTCCTGCTGCAGCCGTGTGATCTGACCCTCCAGCTGCTCCCGTAACTGCTGGAACTACATAGAGAACGTTTACGCTTCTTTAGATGTTAGCATAATCAAACATTCTACCTCAAGCGGCCCCGCTTATGTATTTGTCATGACACAGATGGTGAGAGATCCTCTGCAGGAGAGGCTCATCGGCTGGGGAGATTGATTACCTTAATCTGCATCTCTTGGTAGCTCTGAGCTTTAGCCTGCATGATGTCTTTCTCCCTGGCAACACGCTGTTCATGCAACAGAGACTCCACACGGCCTGTCTTCTGCTTCTCAGTCTGCAGTTCCTGAAGCATCATTCAATAAATGACTGCAGTGCTCTTCAAAGTGAAGCAAATCTAATACTGTTATATTTATAGTCCTAATTCTGTCAATTCTGTTGTAATTGTACTGCAGCGCCTACAGGCTGCTCTCCACAAATACCACACAGAAAAGAATAGAAATGGGGTTGTTATCAAGAACCATCAGGCAAATGTTGTTTATCCACCTCAGGAGGTCAAGCTTAATATTATGAGCTGTGCTATTTTGTATTAATTTTATATGATGGCAATGTTTACAGCCCTGTAAACAAAAACTGTCTGAAAACAGTTTGAAATCTTGATGTGTGTGAAACGTTGTCCACTTTCCATGTTATGTTTAACACACGTTTGTTAAAATGAACACAAATCAGTTACTAAGCAAGTATATCAGATCCACTATATATTGTATACATGGCTACTGAGGATGGTGGCGCATTTGTAGCCTGTTCTTAAAGCAGTTGCTTAAAATTTAAACTCATCCATGTTAAGATAATAACTCATGTTTCAAGCACAAATGGTAATAGGAAGGTAAGCTACCAGGCAGCTCTAACACTTAACAGTAATATGCATCTATATACAAGATATGTCATACTAAATCTATATTTAAAACAAGATGTGTATTTAATGCTTTAAAAGTCATAAAACACAACTTTGTACTTAATTTAGTACAAAAAAGTCAATTATGAGAAAACACAGTAGACATGAACAGCTAACCTGGCTCAGCTGTTTGACTTTGCCCTTAGCGATGGACGCCTCCTCCTGCAGCGTATTCAGAAGACGATCCTTCTCTGCCAGCTGCTGCGCAGAAGGCTCAAATTTAGCCGCCGACTGTGAAAGCGAAACCAAAACAATCATTAAAAATTTGACATCTCAAACTCTCACGATTAAACACCTCAGGGTAAAAGAAGATGCACGTGAGCGCCATTCTCAAACCTTATACCAGGCGTCCAGAGCGATGGTACTCTTGTCACGGAGCAGAGACACGAGACCGACCACGTCAGAGTCTGACAGAACTAGTCCGCTAAGAGTCGCCACCAGCTCTTTGAATTTCACCTCAGAGTTCTCTGCACAAAAACACTTGAATCAGTCGACTGTGCAAACTGCGGTCATTTAAGTACACGCTATGCCTGAAAGTACAATGTAATCACACAACTCATTACAGTGCACAGATCAATCGATGAACTTAAATCTACCACAGACACTGCTGTAGATTTGTAGAAATACGGAGTGCACTGTCAGTAGATGCCTCTTAGATTTGCTAATTAACTAATTCAAGCCCTTGCATAAATGCAAGTTCCCACTTGGAACTTTGCCACCCTTACTTGAGGGCCATTAAAGACAAAGACATGATGATAAAGTGGGTTAATGATAGCCAGGAGGTAAAGTTCTCAATTTCTTAATAACCGTTACCTCGAGATCTTCAATGGATTGTGGGAAGATGCTTTGGTGATCACAATGAGCAGTATTAACAAAATTTTGGGAAATTCAATGAACAAATCGCTTATATTAAATTTAATTGGAAAATAATTTCATATTGAAAAAATCATGTAGTGCAGATTTTGGATCACCCACTACATTATCAAGTTCATAGATGCAATGTCATCTAAATTAATTATTTTCTCTTTACTTGGAGTTTGATGGATGGAAACTAAAAGATAAGATTATTTATAATAAAAATTAATCTGGCATTAGTGCCAAAACAGCTTTATGTTAAGCAACACTTAACAATATATCACCAGCAACATAATAAAAATAAAATTTAAAAAATAAAATAAACAAATACCCTTGTTGGTTTCGCTCTTCTGCTTCTTGCCATGTTTAGTGGGTGGGGGGACAGGGGGTGGAGCCTCATTGTTTTGGTTGTTCTGGTGGTTTGTTGGGGTGGTCAAGTCAGTCTGAGTGGTTAGGACACAGGACTGAACCTGTGCCTCTTCCACTAAAACAAACATGTTACCAAAGAATTAGTTAAAGCAATAGTTACCAAATATATATAACCATGATATACCAAAATATATATAACCATGATATACCAAAATATCATATAGTTATCATACAGTTTCTGTACAGTTGGAATATAGTCTGAGGGTCACGAGGGGTTATATTTTTACATTAACTAAAACAATTCAATTTTTCTTATTACAGCTGGAAGCAGGTCATGTTTCAACTCACAATAAGCTTAGACACATCCAACAGATCAGACCTCCACTTATTATTTAATACTGACATTTGCTCAGACTTATCTAACCTGTGACAACAGGCTCCACCTTCTGCTTCTTCTTCCTACGCCCGCTGCCGCTAGAGGCTGTTTGTGGAGCTGCCGTGGTAACTGGGGTGGTGCTGCCCTGCACCTTCACCTCCATGATCATAGGCTCCTCCTTCTTTACAGCAGGAGGAGACAGATCAGGCTTGACCTCAGGTTGGTGTTCTTCTGTGTGAAATGAGGGACAGAATAAAGAAAAATAATAATCATTAATATACTAAAAATGAAACTCACATTACTATTACTTATTTTAGTTGAACTTATTTTGGTTTTAGAAATTGGAGGTTATCATTACTATAAACCAGTCTTGCTTTTACTAAACTCTCTGCTATAATATTAGGGTGATTAGGGTGGTTATTCACACACAATAATTTTGAGTTATCTCAAAGTTTAGTCAGGCATTTGGTCACCTTCCCAACCGAAACATGAGAAAAATATATAGCGTGCTTGCTAATGGCAAGTGAGCTAATTAGATGTGATGAGGGAGAGGAGGCAAAAAGCTTCACCATGGACACTAATGTGAGTAACTGTGAGTAGCGTGACATGAGAAAGCCTCAGGGTTGTGTGCCTAAAATTCTCTCTGCAGCAGCTACTGGTGTAGACAAGAACAATTCCGACATTTTTAATACGAACTGTTCACCTGAGAAATTCTGCTATAATTCTGAAATTATTTACTTTCCAAACCTGTATTTTGTACGTTTCTTCCTTTATCCCTTACATTGCAAAATTTGTTGTATGGAAAGTATGTCTGAAATCTCTCCTTATATATTCCAAAGAATATTAACTGAAGATGAAGGTGAGTAAATGTCATAATTTTCATTTTTGGGTGAACTATTCTTTTAATAGTGTATATTAACTGGCCCATATAAGAGCCAGTTAATATATTTGTTTGACACATGTAACTGTTTGTGAGTTATCTACTCACCAGACTCACTCTTCTGCTTCTTGGCCTTTTTTTTGCTGACAGTCTCAGAGGGGGCAGGAGGCATGGCTTGATGCTGGGGAGAGGTGGACTGTTTGGTCAGGGGGAGGGGTTGCTCTTTACAGGCAGCAGGTTTGGAGCCATTGACTTCTGGTTGTTCAGAGACAGGAGGGGTAGTTGGAGTGGTACGGGCAGGGAAGACAACAGTCGGGGTAGCAGTCGGAGCAGCTTTGGTCTTCTTGTCTTTCTTTTTCCTCTCTCTAACCCCGGATGGAGACTCTGCCTGGACCGGAGCAGCAACAGGCGGAGTCATGGGTACCACCTCAGAATCCTCATCGTTTGAGGCAGGGCTACCAGCATCTGAAGTATCGAAATCCCTCAGTTCTTCCTCTGACTCGCCACCTCCACCCCCTCCTCCTCCACTTCCACCTGTCTCCTTCTTCTTGTTCTTTTTCTTCTCGCTCTTTTTCCGCACATCCGGCTTGGTGGGTGGCAGTTTTAAGTCTCGTTTCTGGCGGGCCAGAACCTCATCGTAGGAAGTCTCTTTCATGAAGAGCCAGAAGAAAAGGAACATAAGAGCAATGACCAGCGACGGTGCCAGGATGAGGAGGTACTGTGAGTCTGCTACGTCCAGTGCCATTCTGGAGGGAGAGAAAAATGTACAGATACTCATTACAGCCATTGCACAGTGGAGTTTCACCAAAACAGTGGTACTGATAAAATATGTGGCTCTTTTAACACCTGATGCTAACGTGCATCTCAAGTGTGGGACCATGAGATTTGATTTCATTGAAGGCAAGGTTTGTATGCAAATATCTTTTACTCTGTTAGTGCCACTAAAGCACAAAATTAAGGCCTGTTCACACCAAGAATGAGAACTATAAATATAACTATAAAGATAACTATATTAGTGTCTACATCAATGGATGATAATGTTATGTTTATGCTAAGCTTGAGTGCTGCAGTAAATGTGCGAGCTCTTTAAATATTAATCAATTTTGATTTGTTGATTTGTTTTGTCCTTAACTAAAAAATACACATTCCAAAGATCACTTGCATTCCTTTGTACTGTTGTGGTGTGTAGTCCACTAGTCTCTTAAATTTGAGTTGAGTTTTAAAACATTATCTTTATAGTGATCATCCTTGGTGTGAATGGGCCTTAAGTGAGCACACTGCTCTCACAATACACAATATATTTTAATTGTACACAATAAACAAGCAATAACAACAATATTTGTTGTTATTGCATTCACATTTACGCATTTGGGAGTTGTGCTTGTTTTTGTGCGATCATACCAAATCAGAAAACAACAGTATTTACCCAACAAATGTAATGTGGTCAAATGTATTTCTGACTAGTGCCGAGTGTAAATGGGGCTTTAAACTCATTAGGTGTCCGCTTTTCATGCTGCAACATCTCTTTACAGATATTACACTTGCTTTCATGGACACCTGCAGCGGGCCTAATCCTATAACAACAGTCCTGCATGTAAACCCATCAGAATCTGAATAAATCTCATTATCATCTTAATGAGAGCTCAACAGGAAAGAAGAAAGAATCAGTACAGTCAGTTTCCCAGCAGACTATACAGCTACCACAGCCATTTGTAGTTCTGTTTGAAAGCACTGGATAATAAAATGACTCGGGCCTAGCAAAGTCCAAATTGTGGTAGGCTAATATAGCAAATTTCATAGGATGTTCTGACTAGTCACAGTTCTGTTCCACCAATCTACCGATGTTCTATTTTCTTCAACTCCCCTTAAACATCTTATCACCTTCTCCAGGTCTCCTAACCCGTTCCTTCCACCTACACCCTCTCATGGTGGTATGATCAGTTAGTATGTGTTCTGAATCCAGCAATCTGGGTTTACTTATTGATAGTGAGCTAAATAACTGCGCACAGGTGACACTCTCGCACATCCGCCCTTCTGAGCATAAACAGATGCAGGCTGGTGACACTAGTTGTCCTACCTGTGACCCCGCTGAGTTAAATACAAACAGAGGCACAAAACTACTGTCAATACCTAAAACATACTCCATTTCCTAGTTGAATGGATAACAACACAGAGCCAAAGCGGTCATTCAGCACACACCCTTCACTTACAAATCAATTGCAGTGACATCCTGAACTCTGCACAGAGGGCTTTTAGTGAGGAATAAAAATATCCAGTCGGGAAAATGTCACTTCTATGCACCAGTACCCTGACACTGAGTGGCTTCAGATGTTACAGCAGCACTCATTCCCCTTGATGCTAATTTGTCCAAAAGCCATTTTTTCAGGCTAAACATGAATCTTGCATCAGGGTGACATTAAAGCAAGTGGGTAAAAACAAAGATAAAACATTTTTGACTGTCAGAACAAAATTGTATCCCGCAACAATGGGGAAACAAAATCAATGTCTCCCCTTATGTATAATTACAACAAGGAAAACACAAGCGCCTGGTGGAGGCCCTGAAAAGTGGAAACATGGACTCTTGGTTGAGTGCTTCAGTACAAAATGTGAAGCAAACAGAAAACAGTGCAGTGCTGTACTGGGTGACATGCCTGGCTGCTTTGTGCCTTCAGGACACTGAAGCAAACAGTGACAAGAGAGCCAGACTCTGTAAGAACCTTTTACTTTCTGTCGGCCTGAAGTCTGTTCTGTTCAGTGTGTTTCAGAGATCCAGTGTGTTGGAAAATCTGGATAAATGGATTACATTAGAATACAGCTAGAAATATCTTTCTACTTCAGTGGCTCAGAACCCCTAGAGCGGCCACCTGTACACCATTCCTAATTACTTCTGTTTTACCCCAAAGTTACTGTCTTTATCTCTCACAAAGCTCTGTCTTTATTTGTATCAGTACACAATATTCTTAATAATCATTTAGTGCTAAGCCACATTCACACAGAATCTACATCTGCTGATATCGGAGGATCTGGAAGGCTTGACATTCAAGTCCAACCAGCCCTTACCTGTTCATTTACTACCTGTTTCTGGCTATTCCTGGATTGCTTGATACTAGTAAGAATGTAGTACTGCGTTTAAAATATACCATCGTCATATAGTTACTAGTTTAGAATATAAAACAGTCTTCATTTAGAATAAAGTTCTGCTCACATGGGCACCAACGGTCCAATGCTTGACAATGTATTAACACTTTTAGAACCAAGACTGTCAGATGCACAACGTAATAAATAATAAGAATTATTGTGCTTGTGTAAAATCATTGAGGACTAAAGCCAAAAAGGCAAAGGAATTTTGAAAACTGCTCAAAACATACAAGACAGAACAAGCAGCTGTTGAGGTACAAGCAAAAATCTGCTCATTGCTCTTAATTTCATACTGCTTGCCAAGTAAGTGGAAAAAACATTACTATAGGCCTGTGTGTTAAACTCCCACAGCCCTGTTGATGGGTGTGGTGTGCTCACTTTCTCTGAACTGTGCGTACTTTTCTTTGTCCTGCTGAGAGGAAAATGAAACAAAGATGAGAGTCAAAGGCGCCGTGCCTGTGAAGCTTACCACATGATCAGGTGTTTACCTATGGCAAAACTGTAAGAGGCGATTGGTTTATTAAAGTGTGACTAACCACTGATATCAATTAGATAAGAACTGATGCCAGAGACAGCAGACCTGTGATAAGAGCAGTCTTGCCCTTGTATTTACAGAGTTCAAAAAAGTCCATCTAATAATCAACAAAACCATCTCTTACACTCTTCTTATTACATAATGTGTATTGTTTGATGTTAAATTGTATTAGTTGTACAATAAACAATAAAACTGACCCTGAACACATATCTCAGCTTCTAGCTTAGAAAATGTACCTTTTTCACGCTCCAATCCTTCAGCTTTGCCTACAAGGACTCCGGAGGAACAGGAAGGCAAAATAAAGTCATCTACTTTCAATTATGTAAACTTCTTTCACAGTTTATTTAAATGCACACTGCTCGTAACAATGGAGGGACAAAGAGAGGAAAGCATTGCCTAATACTGGCACAAAGGCAAAACGTATGAGTTGTAGACCTGGTAGGGCCTGGATCTTAAAGGCCTGACTTTCCTGAGCTGACATATTCCCTAGTCAAACTGGAAGTTAGGGTGGAAAATATTCAAGTCAACAGTCTTTAATTTACATCACATAGGCCGTGATTTGGTACCTGCTATCACTGAACAGGTCCTATCCCAAGCCCACACCTAACAGTGATGTAGTGCTGCATAGACTGTTATGTAGTAGTCCGCTGTGGAGCCCACATCAGTACATGTTTGGAAAAGTGTTATAAGTAACCTGCTGAACCTTCAAATGCTCAATCTTAGGATGATTTTATTGGACAGATACTTATAAACAAGTCATCAATAATTTTTTTTATTTTTCCAAAAGAGAAACAAAGTTTAAAGTCAAAACAAATGTATGTATTTGACAAAAGTTAATTTTAGGAGCACACTAGAGTACAAGGCTAAAAGACATTTTGATTTTGTAGGGTACTTTAAAGAAAAGGGCTGGCTGACATCTGTACAACGACGTCCTCCTATTACTTTAAATTTAAAAAGGTACACTATTTAAAAACCACACACTTTAAAGGCATGTAATCTCTTACATCTGAACTACATAATGGCAAATGTGTAATGCAGATAAAGTAGCCAGGGCTACTTTAATCTAACGAGGCTCTAACATACGCGTTAAAATGACAACAATGACTTAGATGGTGGGATCACCATCCAAGTCATTACTAACAAAAGTTACTAACATCAGGTTCAATTTAAACCTCACATCTTGATAAGAGATAACAGTGGTTTGGTACAAAGAGCAAAGTCCTTAGCGCATACCAGTTCCTTGTTGAAATGACTCCATGACAGGCAGTATTTAAAGTAGGTCGTGGCGTTTAATAAGGAACTGACTGACAGCACATTGGCAATATGACTGACCTAGTAGCAATAGTATATCAACGTATACTCAAATACTCCAAGCAAGCAATTGAGGGAGGTGAAATACACCAGTGAATATACAAAAAATGGAACTGAGATCGCACAATTTGGTGGACATACACTGGTCATCCGCACAGCATTAGTATCACTAGCTTAGCCTAGCTTTAAAGAGACATGGGTGGGTTGACCGGACATTATCAGCTTGTTCAGCAGGCGTAAAGCCACAAGTAAATCACATAATAACTAAGATCGAAAGGCTGTGTCCTTTCAATCAATCTACAGCAATGAGCTCTGGTCTTCTTTAAACGCATCATCCAAAGCCTTGACCAGCGAAAGGCTCTGTGTGCCTCCGCATGGCATAGAGGATCCGCGGAGCAGGTAGTGCGCTAGGCCCCTTGTAATCTCCACAATCACTGGATATAAAATAAAGATAAAGTATGCATTTCACCTACCTGCGGTGATTTCCTGGCAATTATTACTGTCTTGATGTTTTTTTAAAGTGAGCGGTGTGGACTGCGGCTCCGGCCCGGTTGTAGGCGGCACGTCGACTTGTTTCGCTTTGGCAGGGTTAGGTCAATGTGTGCTGAAGCGCACAGAGAGAGGAGAGGGATGAAACTCTGCTGGAGAAACCGGGATGACGCGAGCCGAAATCTCGCTGAAACAGGGCCGCAAATTCTCGCGATGGGAAGCTACTGCTTTTCTGAGTGGGTTGGGCACGGAAGAACTATGCAAATACATGTAATAATATTAACTATAGTTGTAGTAAACGTGTAATTAAAAAAAAAATACTATATTATAAAAAAGTAGGGAAATATGATATTAAAGGTGTTTTTATAAATAGGAAATATTCAACTGGAAGTTCATAGGACATAAGTTTCTGAAAATAGTATTATGTGGAGAATTTAAGAGGAGATCAATACTGCAATGTAGTAGGTGGACCCCTACTTAACAATATTTCCAAAACACCATTTTCTCATCCAGCTGAAACTGCAGGGAAGCAGTTACAAATCTACATATTTTGATCTTACATATAGATAAAGTAACCTGACTTACATAAAATATAATCTACATAAAATATATAGTTTTATTTTTTGTCCAAAGCAAAAATTCCCAGCAATACATTTGACCAGTGTTATGATGAATTTATAACAAGTTGTCTTGTTTTAGTAGGGGTTTTAAATAAGGAAAGGTTTGGCCTTCAGAGGTTATTGTGTAACTACAGTACATAATAATTAATAACATGACAACATAAACTGTTGTCATGTTTTTTAATATCCTCCTAAACAAACAATTAAACAAACAATGAGCTTACAAGTACACAGACAGAAAAATACATTTTTATAAACAGCACAAAATTAAAAATATATATTTTAAACACTATAAAATATTATAGTAAGGTTATCTAAAAAGGTTATCTACATCCTGAAGCAGTCTCCTGTCTTTGTTTAGAAGGTGTGGTCATGTTCAAGAAGTTGCCTCAGGCTTCACTCTTCTATGGACCCTGGACTGTTTTGTAGTTCAGCTTCATAGTGTCTCTTCAAGCCTTTTAGGTAGTGACGTAGGCTTTCTGGCTCTAGCCGTGAGTTACGGGCCGTCTGCAACAGTCTGGTGGCAAGACGATATGCTGCCCTCTGTCTGAGAGTGGCAGGGTCACTGTAGTGCTTGGCCTGTGAACAGGTCCAAGGAAATCAATTACTTCAAATGCTACATAGAAATTGCCAAGACTATCTATAAATGTTTTTCTGTACTTCTGTAATACAAGAAACATACCCATAGTCTTTGGTTGATTTTGGCTGCAACACTTTTGGCCTCCTGAATGATGTCTGCTGATAATGCAGTCATCTCCGCTGCTCTTATACCTAAACAAATAGCAGCAAATGTTTTTGCCTCACTAATTCCTCATGTTCTAAACCATAGAATAAACTATATGAAACACTGTTTATGTTTTTAACCCACCATAGTTACGCTCCTCAGAGTGCCCTTGGCTCAGTAGATATGTGTACACTACACTCTCCGCCCTGCCGTCTTTGTGGATGTGCTGAACCTGCATATGTTGGTTCTCCACATTGGGGTAAAGAGTTTCCAGCTGACACAGCTCAAGAAAATGTGTGGCAAACAGTGTGAAGGCCTGTATAAGCCGAAGTATACAATGAAGTATTTAATTGGATATGTTTTCTATATTTTTTACCTCTTTCACTGTTTATTACACAATACAATAAATAGAACACCTTAAGATTGATGAGGAATTCACAGACACTGTGGCAGATACCAACACCCTCCTCTGGACTGGTGCCTCGACCCAGCTCATCAATAATAATAAGTGACTTAGCACTTGCATTGTGGATGATGTAAGACACCTACATGTATTTAAACAAGAAAATGCTTTTTTTATTGTATATAAGATAAACCTTAAATCTCTATATCTTTTAATGTCTTTACGGCTATTTATTGATACATTCTGATACCTAAAGTGTAGAAGCCAATTTTAAAATACATGGAAATATCAGAATGTACACAAAAACACACACACATTTATTAATATTGGATAGACTTGATACTATACTTTTGAGTTACAATGTTATATATCAATAACTGTTTTATTTGCATTTTGCTTTATCTTGCTCAGTGTCTCAAATTAACCTCTTTCATCTCAACCATAAATGTGGAGGAGTTAGTCTCAAAGTCATCATCTACTCCTATTCTGGTGAATATCTGATCCGCAATACGAAAGGAGGCATACTCAGCAGGCACAAAGGATCCTGGGACAAAGACTTTGCAAATAAGTTTGTTTTGATCTTACAGGATTTAGAAACAGCTGGTGGTAAATCATGCAAGATTAGTCCATGACCAAGCCATTTAAAAGAAACTACAACAAACTTGATAATAATTATCCATACTTCCTTATTGTTAGTATTTTGCACATTTTAGAATTAAAACATGGAAATGCCACAAACGCAATAATTACTCCTTGTACCTATCTGGGCCATTATCTGGCAAAGGGCCACCTGTTTGAGGTAGGTGGACTTGCCACTCATGTTGGGGCCTGTTATGATGACAAAATTGCTTCCCTCAGAAATGTAGCTGTTGTTAGAGATGGGTTGTTGCCCACAGATGCGCTCCAGAATGGGGTGGCGGCCTTGCTTTATTGCCAGCGTATCAGTGAATTCAGGACGTACTGCAGGAAATGCAGACAGATTTGTATAGTATTAGAATCACAATACTACAGGAACATCCAACATGGTGGATCTAGTAAAGGAAGTCTTGCCCTCCAAATCAAAGAGTCAATTGCCAATAGGCCATTATTTCTGCAACATAACTACAGCTGCAGTTAGAAGAAGAAAAATGAATCTCACTAGACAGACCATTTAATACAATAGTTGTAAGAGACAGGCTACATTTTAAATCTGTTCTTCTATACCATGATTGCTACAAAAGTATCTTTCAGAAACCTGGGCTCAGCCTGTGATCAACACCACACATGCATATTGGCAGAAACCAGCTAAAATATACAGATTTTGTTTATGATGCATTTTTATGTCAGATTTTATTACTGATTTGCCAAAATAAGGGAGACTTTATTCAGCTTTACCATAGTCTGACACAGTGCAAGCATGAGCCAAAGACAGCAGCATGTCCAGCATAGACACTGCATCAGATAGTTTGTACAGGCAGTGTATGTGTTCATAGACCTCATTTAGGAACCTGGACACCACCCTGCAGTGTACGATCATAACATCAAAGGTTAAAATGCTACACAATATGTATTTTTTCATGTCCTACAAAGGTTACATGAGTCTGATCTATACTCACACATAAGACATATGGAAAATCTCCTTCAAAGCCTCCTCACAGTGGTCATTCATTTTCATTAGGTCTAGAGTGGTGAAGCCATAGTTGTTCTTTTGCCTGGTCACCTATAATGTTGAGTATCAGTTAAAGCAGCTACAAATGTAAAACATTTAAAACACATAGAAACATTTAAAATCCAACATGTCCATTCAGATATACTTTGCATTATTACATTTGTGATAACATGACAGTACCCAAAGTGAGGTCTGTAAAAAAATTGTCTGGTCTTTTAGAAAAAATAAAGAGGTTTTATTTATATAGTACCTTTAAGCTTAAGGTCGCTTTACATAGTATATTACATAAACATTTGAATGTAAGAATTTATGTAGTACATTGTTAATTACAAGAGGGACCATACATGAGTCCACATATTCATGTATGTAGAATAAATTCCATTACAAACATCAGAGTTTTACATAGAGTTTGATAAAGGTAATGTCTTTGGCTTACTTTGATGAATTCTTCTGGTAAAGTCCCCCCAGGTAAAACCCCGCCCTCCAGCCTCATTTGAATAAAGAAGCCTCGTGTGCTGCTGAAACTTGTCCGTAGGGGAAGGCTGTACTTCTTTCCGAGACTATCCACCAATCCTGATCGGCAAAAAAAACGATATAAACAATAACGCCAACATTCTTCACTAACATATAACAACAGTATGGAATGTGGAAAGATCTGATTAGTCACATGATACGTGACTTGCATGTACTATTCTTATTCAGTTTTCAGTGATAGTACTTTAGGTTTTGGCATTTTCAGCACAGAGATATATTACACCAAAACAAAACTGTTTAAAATCTTACTTCATACTCCTCCTTAAAGAGGCCATATTACAAGTAATGCAGTTTTCCCTTCCTTTGTACTATAAAATAAACTTCTTTGAGTCTACCTGGTATTCAGAAACATATATCCCGGTATGGACAACTATATTATTGGCCAGTGGAACTGTTAATAATTGATAAATATGTTAATAAATATAATTAATAATAAACATACCATATACTAATAAACTGTTTATTGAACATTGGTGTAACTGTTTTATAAAAGTAATAAGATTTTGTGTTGCAGTGATTTTACTGGATTTAAAAGTTATTTGTACCCGTGGTTAAACCTCTGTAACACTAAGTGTTCCTTCTTAGTCCAATGAAATAGCTCACCTGCTATGTCATCTACTACCTCTGTGTAGGCCCGTCTCGCGATGTCTAAGAACTCGTTGACATTTGGTCGCACAGCATAGCACTTCTGGGTGCGCATGTTCAGACTGCCTTTCATGTAGCTGGTGTCATCATTAATCAATGATTTTATCTGATCCAGAATGATGTTAAATCTAAGGCAACACAATTGATAATCAGTAGAAATAAAAAATGAACAATAACTGATGGGTTGTGTCGTATAACTTTTCCAAACCTTGCTCATATGAAGCAAGGACTACATCGCTGTACACACTAAAAGCTTTCTGTGGCATTAATGTATGGAAAACACATCACTTACTGTATGTCTTATAGAAGGACAGGCTCATGTTTCACGCTTCACTAAAAAGGTCAGTGTAATTCACAAATGCAAATATAGTTCACAGAGCTGAATATAGCTACAGTACAGTTAGGGAGTGTGTGAAAGTTATTACCTACTGTCTTCAAGTGAAGTGTAATATGCTTCCAACAAGGCTGTTTTGGAATGTTTTAACCTCGCCTAATCAGGGAGAAAGTAATCTAGTGGTTCATTCACAATAACAACCTTTTAAATGGACTGTATCCAACACAGCCACATCTTTATTAAAATAAATACATATGGCAGCCCTTCAGACTAAAGTCTATAGCATGATTTCTTCTTTACATTACAAAATTGTTTAAAAATAAAGTGATAACTTTGTGTCACTGGCAGTCATTTTATACAGACATCTAATGCAGTTGTAACCTTCAGTGTGGGGACCAGCTCCAGAATGTGCTTCAGCTGAATGACTTGTGTTATTTTGGCTTCAGCCACTGCTACCTAAATAGGAAGCCATATAAAAAGATTCCTTTACTAATGA
>JAZGTI010002422.1:0-36462 GCA_036877585.1 Botia kubotai
TTTTAAAAATGCATATTTGTTACTGGCCATTTTTCTGGCCAGTGTTTTCTGGTCAGAATTATAACATCCTGGTGCTGCATGTTTTGGATGTGCTCCTTATCTAATAATTTTCTCCTAAAACTTACTACAAGGCCAAAATAAATTGTAATTACATACAGTATTATTCATGTTATGACAATCCATTGGTAATGGTTGAAATGTATTTATTTACCCTGATATTTATTTTACAGTGTTGGACATTTATTACCTTTTACAAACTGTAAAAGCTAACTAAAGCTAACTTTGCATTAAAAAGTGTATAACAATAAAAAAGGCAATAAACATTTTTAACATTTTAATAAACATTTTAAGTTTGTTTGAAGGGATGTACTATTCATTCTTGAAGCACATTTTTTCAAAGCAAGTTTTGGCTGGAAAATGATGAAATGCGCAAAAGAAATGTATATTAAAGTGACCTGAGCAGCAGTACTGCGATCCTATAAAGGATAAGTGGGATAAAGAATAGATGTTGGTTAACATCAGTGACTGATGGTAGAAGAGATCATTCTTTATACTGCTTCAGTGTTTCCTCATCAGAAATGTTGTGATATGTCAGGGCCGGTTGTACTGTTGGTACGTGTTGGGGTTATCCAAAAGCCTGGGTAAGAACTAATGTTGTACTGTAATGATGTTTAATGTTGTAAAATAATTTTGCCCAGGGCACTGGGAAATTTAGTGTTGGCCCTAGGTCTCTTAATTATCAATTAAGTTTCATAACAATAGCATTGGAGGAACAAAATCAAGAAGTCACTTTCAGTTTTTCTTCACATTGTTCACACTTTGTTTTCTGTGTTTTTCTTTTTATTATATGTAAAGCTGATTTGAAACAATGCAACATTGTATACAAACATTATAGAATAAATCTGAATTAAATTGAAATTTGAATGTTGGATAATCAAAATTCATGTAACGAATGTTTAAATTTCTTTTTGGTTACACTATGCCTTCTTGTGTTACTGTTATGTTCATTTATAGAAGCAATAAAGAAAAATGACATACAGCTTATGCATGTCTTACTAAAGTGAATATTAAATGTTTATGAAAAATGAAAGCAAATGTTACTGTAATGTTACAATATTTTGTTACAATATATATTTTTTCTGTAATGTTTTAACATCTAATAAGCTGCTGAGCTGCTTTCTTGTATAGCATTTCGGGTAAGAAGTTGACACTATAAAACATCTTAACATGCAATACAAATGCAAAGCATACAATAAGTCACCCGGTAATGATGCAGCAGAATTTTATAAACAATTTTCATATATTATTGCCCCTTTTCTTTTTAATGTGTTTACTGAGAGTATAAATAATCATGAACTTCCTCCTAGCTTTTCATAAGTGACAAATATGTTACTTTCACCTTTATTCCATCTGTAATGTTTATTGTAATGTAAAATAATACATGTATAATACAAATAATACAATAATACAAATAATACATAATAAGTGGCTTTTGCTGGATGAAAACATATGCTTGCATCACATATGCTTGCATCGTTTTTATAACAAACAAAGTGAATGAGGTACCTTTTAAACTTATTTACAAGTTTTACCCTGCAAATCATTTTTTTGAGAAAGTTTAAATGTGATATTTGCTTTTTTTGTGGTGAAACTGATGAAACTTATTTTTAAATTTTAAAACTTTAAATTTTTGGTTTTGTCCATATACTAAAACATTTTGGCAAGATACCTCAATATTTATATAAATTTAAATATATAATGAAGTATTATAAGGAAACAAATATTATTAGGCTTTGTTGATTATGATCATAAAATTGTTTTTTGTAATTATCTTAATACTATTTATGGCAAAATTTCATGTAGATAAGTATAAATGTTAAAAGTTCAAATGTAAAACCTTTATTTTATAATTTCGTAAGAGACTTTTAACAATACCTCGCCTTAATTGCGCCTTCCGAGAACAAACGGCTGTGAAAACTTTTCTATAGTGAAAACTTAATTGGTTTTACATCGCCCACTTTCTATTTATTATTTAACTTCTTTCTTTCTGTTGTTTATTATTATTGTTAAAACATTAAAATAATGTCAGCATTTGGCTTGACAATATGATCTTATTGTTTTGTTATGAGCGTTAATAAAATTATTGTTCCATATTCGGCCACTACGCGGCATGAGCAGTCAATTTCTTCATGTTCTCTTTAATGACCAGCAAAGAAAAATAACTGCCGGAAGGTTTTCCGATTTACAGCCTGTCTGTAAATACTCTCTTACAACCTTCGAATTTATCATACAAATTTACAAGTAAGTGATATTAAACAAACAATAATATTTTAATCACGTTTGTTAAATATTGCATTCATTTATGCATAAATGTTTAATTTTGTAATCATTTACACGTGCGTACTTTCAGGCATTGTTCAGGGTGTCCTGCAGCTCATCGGCAGAAGAGTGCGAGCTGCTGCTTGATCATAACAGTTGAGCGCTAGAGCTTTTCATTCACTTTTTATTTACAGTTAAAGAGACTTTATCATTTGAAGTTTAATTTTTGGAGGAGATCTGCTGACAAACAAACTGTAACATGATCACCTCAGCCGGTGAGTGAGTGTCAGAGTGTGAATGAGTGAGAGAGAGTTTGATTCAGCTGAGTCACATCGCTAACTGCAAACCACTCTCCTTTATTTGCTAGATTGTAAGAAACGTTTCCACTAGTAGCAAAAACGCTGCAAACGTAATTTTTCTATGAACGTTGAAAACGTCCAGTTTTTTAGAAGTATTAACGTTATTGCTTGGTTATACGAACGTTATTCAGACATTTTTAGATTACTGTAACTTTTTTAAAACGTTCACTAACAACTTAAAAATAACGTTTCAGATTTATAAAATATGATGGTAAAATTCGTTATTGAAGGAACTTTTTGATAAATGAAAGAACATATCACAGGGTTAGCCAACATTTTGACTGCGTGTAAAATATTCAGTGTTTTATATTGTACCCGTTTGTATTACTTTTGTAAATTAGCAGGTGTAGTTGTGTATATCTGTCAACTTTATTTCAGTCCTGTTTCAGTCTCGCGGCGTTGACTGCTAAAAGATTGATAGCTTGTTGTTTTCGTCGCTAATTGCAATATATATAACGAGCGTGCTTTTTCATCTCATACTTTTCAAGTATGAAAAACTGTCCTATTTAAAAACCACCATCATTTATCTAATAATTGTTTGTGGAGAAGAGTCTTAAGTTTGTTGTTTAGCAAATCTGTCACGTCATTTCAAGTTAACTTCAGCCCAGACTAAAGCGATGAATGGAAGTATATATAATATTACCAGTCAAAAATTGAGATATTTCCTTAAAAATTTTAATATTTTGATATTTATTGTAAGAATAATAAAAATAACTATTGGGTAACATTACACAACAAATTATGTAAAACAATTTATGTGTGGTAATTGTTGTGACTAAAGACAATTACAAATCAATTAAACTAGGTTGTATTGTAGCATCTTCAATGTAGTCACTGTTTGCCTAAAATTTACAAAATGTTTTCTTGACATTGTATTACCAGTTTATTAAAGCCTTCCACTTAGATGCTTTTTAAAGAATATTAAAGGAGTGCTTATCCGTCCTGAGCACTGATTGGCTGCACCTCCTTCATTATTTATTAATTCATTTCCATTTTATAATGAGAGAAAATAATATGTTGGCACAATTATTTTTTTATTGGCACAAAAACATTTTTTAACAATTAAGCAAACAGCTTCAGATTAAAAGATTTTTAAGATTATAAATACTTTATTTATGGATAGTGTATTAATCCCATCTGGTAAATTGAGTTGGGTCTGTTATTGTTTGGGACAGTATGTACTAATGCTGTGTTATTGTTTTTGTAGCTGGTATAATTTCCCTGCTGGATGAGGATGAGCCGCAGCTTAAGGTATAGTCTGTGTTTATGAAGAAACAGATATATGGTTATTGTATTGAAACATTATTAATCATCTTCTCTTGTTCTTTTGAAGGAGTTTGCACTTCACAAGCTAAACGCCATTGTTAATGACTTTTGGGCTGAGATTTCAGAGTCAGTTGACAAAATGTAGGTAACCATGATCATGATCTTTCACACAGCTTTAGTCTATTAAAAGTTTCCATTTAAAACATTTGTTTTTTTATTTCCTGTCAGTGAAGTCCTGTATGAGGATGAAACGTTTTGCAGCAGAGAGTTTGCCGCACTGGTGGCTTCCAAAGTGTTTTACCACCTTGGTGCGTTTGAGGAATCTTTGAACTATGCGTTGGGTGCCGGAGAGCTCTTTAACGTCAATGATGATTCAGAATATGTGGAAACGATCATTGGTAGGTTATGAGCTGTGTCTGAATGAACTGATCCAATGAGAGTATGGCTGTTTGTAAAACCCAAAGTTTGAATGGTCTTTACATGGCAACATCGTTGTCAAATTGTTCTTCCCATCAGCCAAGTGTATTGATCATTACACCCGGCTGCGTGTGGAAAACGCAGAGCTACCTGAGGATGAGGAAAAGAAAAGCATTGATCCTCGTTTGGAGGGAATCGTCAACAAGATGTTTCAACGCTGCTTGGGGGATCACAAGTACAAACAAGCCATTGGCATTGCGCTGGAGACCAGACGCTTGGATGTTTTCGAGAAAACAATCCTGGAATCGGTATGTTGCTTACTACCTGCAGTGTCTTAATTAAAGGCATGGTTCACCCCAAAATGAAAATTCTTTTTTCTCATCTGTCATTCTAAACCTTTGACTTTCTTTTGCATCTAAGGGGCACAAAGATATTTTGAAATACATAAACAATAGTGGCACCCCTTGATTTCCACTCTATGGACACAAGAGACGTTTGTGGGTGCTTAGGTGCTTCAATGGAAGCATTTTAAACACTATTTAGATACTCATTTAAATATTTTATCTGTTATTCATCCTTGTGTTTTTCCACAGAATGACATTGGTGGTTTGTTAGCCTACAGCCTGAAGATCTGCATGTCCCTCATGCAGAACAAGAAATTCCGTAATGAAGTTCTCAGGGTTCTTGTCAAACTGTACATGAACTTGCAAAAGCCTGACTTCATTAACGTTTGCCAGGTGACCTATTCTGAACAGGTGTCAGCTTTAATCTACTGTTTCTGGTAGCCTCTCTTACATTTGTTTTTTTACCTCTCCACAGTGTCTAATTTTCCTTGATGATCCTCAAGCAGTCAGTGATATCCTGGAGAAGCTAGTGAAGGAGGACAACCTCCTGATGGCCTATCAGATCTGCTTTGACTTGTATGAGAGCGCCAGTCAGCAGTTCCTTTCTGCAGTCATTCAGAACCTGCGGACCGTTGGCACGCCCATCCCTGCAGTCCCTGGCTCCACCAACAAAGGCACTGTGCCCACCCAAGAGAAAGACAGGTGAGAGGGCAGACAGCATGTCCAGAGTATTTAAAGTAATGTATATGACTTTCTTATTTCAGCTGAAGCTTATTTAACATTTATTAAGTTATATTACTGGCTTCACATCGATAATGCCAGATCTCATTGGTTCTCGTGTGTCTTGCGACTGTGTATTTCATCATGCTAAATCAGGTGGAGTGACAAACTATTTTTCTTTTGTTAAAAGGGTTTAAGACAATTATTTGTGTTGTTATTGTTTCAGTGATGCCATGGAGACAGATGATAAAGCTGGAAGCTCCCCAGCTGGAAAGAACACAGATCTGGTAGTTAATCTCTTTTAGTTGTTGAACTCATCAAATCATAAAATCTGTAAAACGCATGTATAGCCTATATATACATTTCTGTTTTTATAAGAAGGATGAGCCGAAAGACCAGAATTCCAAAATGATTAAAATACTAAGCGGTGAAATGGCCATCGAGTTACATCTTCAGTTCCTCATTCGAAATAACAACACAGACTTAATGATTCTGAAGAATACAAAGGTAGGAAACCAGAACAAAACAACATGTATCAAATTGCTGATTATCAAATAATCTGATGTCAGTTGAAATAACTCTAATATAATTAATATAACATTAATATAGCATTCTTTTAATGTTTGTTAATTTTCTTGTTTTAGGATGCGGTGCGAAATTCAGTGTGCCACACAGCAACAGTCATTGCAAACTCATTCATGCACACGGGAACGACAAGTGACCAATTCCTCAGGTAAAAACACGTCTAAGCTTCACATTCCTAATAGAATATTATATTATGAAGAAAACTGTGTTAATGAGTATGGTAATCATAATTGCTACCTTTACTTTCCAGAGAGAATTTGGAGTGGCTTGCAAGAGCAACTAACTGGGCCAAATTCACAGCAACAGCTAGTCTTGGTGTCATTCACAAGGTTAACATTGTCTTGTTTCTATATAAGCACATAATAATGGTATTGCAACACATAAGGAACTTTCTGAGGCTTGAGTACACATTTATCTTCTATTACTCTGAGGTCAGCAAAAATGGGACATTAGCTAAATTGGGACAAAAATGCTTTTTGGGTTAGTGCTCTTTAAACTAAACAGCTATTGATGGTGGGCGGTCTTGAAATGTATTAAAAGTAATCAATATTTGATTGATCAAATGCAAATCATGTGGGCGTGGTTTACACTAATATGCAGGTAAGTCTGAAAAAGCAGATTCTGAAAATTGTTGTAGAATAAAAATGGGATTTTTTCTTTTTTGAATCTCTATATTTAAAAAATACACCATATTTCTTCAAAAACCACAGTTGGAGGTACTTGAGCATTTGTTTAAACCATTAATAGTGTAAGTAGAATATTTTCTATGTATTATTATTATTATTATATTTATTATTGTATTATTATGTAATTATTAATTTTATGTATACAGAGTTTACCAAAAAGTCCCAATTTTCCTTACTTCATCCCATATGCTTTGTAATAATACAATGTCTATAAAAAGGCAAAAATAATCTTTCAAATGTGATATTGTTTTATTTGTGTCAAACACATTGTGTAGGCAACTATAAAGTATAAACTATTCCTCTTCCAGTTCACCAGTCACTTTCATGTATTTTTCAGGTAATTTATTTATGTGGTGGACAAATTTTCTTTTGAAAACAAACCTACATATGAGTTTATTACAAGTTTAGCCCTTGTTTGGAACCTCTTTGTGGATAATTCTATCTCTGAACAGTAAGATCTAATGTTCTTGCCTGGATATTCACTGAATTGACTTTCATTTGTGTCCAGGGTCATGAAAAGGAAGCACTACAGTTAATGGCCACCTACCTACCCAAAGATACCTCACCTGGCTCAGCCTACCAGGAGGGGGGTGGGCTGTATGCCCTTGGGCTGATTCATGCTAATCATGGAGGGGACATCATAGACTATCTTCTGAGCCAACTCAAGAGTGCCAGTAATGATGTATGTCCTGTGCAGAATACTTTCATGTACGTCTGATAAAAGGTCTGCAGCACTGTGACTCCATAAAGCATTTAAAATTTAATATTGTTTCATAGATCGTTCGTCACGGTGGAGCTCTAGGTCTGGGATTAGCTGCTCTAGGAACTGCCCGCCAAGATGTGTATGATCTCCTCAAATCAAACCTCTATCAAGATGATGCGGTCACAGGCATGTGATGTTTGATTGCTTTCTTATACCCATTTCATTTTTTGATTTGTTAAATAGCACAGAATAAATTCAAGTGAAATGGAGTATTGCTTTTTGTTTATACTCTGATTTAAACAAACAGTTAAACCAAGGTATTAAAGTATTTAGCATGTAACTTGTCCTGTTTTATTGACATGATGCCTCAAATCATGTGGCTGTTTTAGAAGAAGAGTGATATTCATGTCCATGCATAGCTAGATCTAGGAATGACTACTAACAACCAACCAGCTAATTGTTTGTTTGTTTGTTTTTTTTGCCTAGCGGATAATAAAAAATGCTGTAGACTTTTGTATGTTGAGTATTAGACCCAGCCATATCTAAAGAGAAGAATGTTGGAAAGATTTGAGTTGGGTGTGTTTGAATTGGGCCAGTAAGCAAACACCCTAGCAACCGTCCAGACCACACTAGGAAAACCAAAGCAAGGCACTTAACCTTTCAGAACTCCTTAGCAACAGAATAGCAATGCCTTGGCAACAACCCACAGCACCCTATGTCATTGTGTCAAGTTTTGCACCACTTACATCTAGTTGAAGCTTGCAATAATGTTGTGTTGTTGTGATGTCACAGGAGAGGCAGCTGGTCTTGCTCTAGGACTCGTCATGTTGGGCTCAAAATCAGCCCAGGCAATAGAGGACATGGTGGGCTATGCTCAGGAGACCCAGCACGAGAAGATCTTGCGCGGGCTGGCGGTCGGCATTGCTTTGGTGATGTATGGCAGAATGGAGGAGGCAGATGCTCTCATCGAGAGTCTCTGTAGAGACAAGGTGAGTACCGCAACACTACACTTCATTTATACATGGTGTCTGTTTGTGTTGTACAGAAAACCTCTTTCATTTAGTAAGAATGTTTACATGGGCAGTTGTAATCGAGCTTTAATCAAGCTACCGCAGGTTTTTGCTTAGTCTAGCTTCAAGCTTAATCTCTCTGTTTACGTAAACATGACACAATGGGTAATCGAA
Organism: Botia kubotai; assembly: GCA_036877585.1. Classification (NCBI taxonomy): domain Eukaryota; kingdom Metazoa; phylum Chordata; class Actinopteri; order Cypriniformes; family Botiidae; genus Botia; species Botia kubotai. The sequence goes on from JAZGTI010002422.1 coordinate 8,584, forward strand.
TGTTTATGCATCTTGCCTCACCTCTGTGTTTTACATCTGTCTTTGGGAGCATAAGCTCAACACAGATTTATAGTCACATTTTCCAGTAGGGCTGGGTAAAAAATATCTGTTCTTTAACAAAACGATATTGATTAAGGAAATCCAGTTTCGCATTCATTACCAAGGCTGTGGTGGCCCGCCGTAGTCTAATTTGTACCTTCACACTTTCAAAATGAACCTTAAGCATTTCCTTAGTGAGGGAGCTAAAGGTAAATAGACAATAACATTTCCTACATGAAATTGCTTTTCATTAAAAATGTTTTTTCCTAATGTGACTCTTCCTGTTTTTATATGCAAATTGTGCCTTAACCAAATGTTAATTTTTCGCTACATTTAAAAAAAGACTTGCATTACATTATACATTTCCTTGGTGTTATTGTGAATTACAAAAGCACTTGCAATTTTAAAGACTACAAGAATGTTATGTTTATGTTTTTTGTAACAACCTTTTCGACCCATTCCCTCCAAGTACCCTTAACATTTTTACGATCCATTAAATTCTTCATAGATAATTGCCAGTCTCAGTCTATAAAAGACTGATTTCCTTTTATAATAGCAATGATTTTCCTCACAAAAAGTAAAGGCTTTAAAATGTTTGAAATTGTTGCTATGTTTTGGCCATTTTCAAAAAAAAATGCAGAAATCTAAAATTGCGAAAATGAACCAAACCATTGATTCTGACATTAGTGCTTCTCTTTAATTCCGTTCTTTGTTTACACACGTTACATTTCATAACAGCGTTTTTTAGATTTTTCTTTCATTGACTTCATTAAAGTTTTAAATTTAACAAGCACAGTTAAGTCTATGTAGTCTTAACAGTTTCCACAAAGCCTTGTTTTCTTTATTCTGAAAAGTGTATTCTGTAAAAAAGTTATTTATCAGGTTATGGTCATCCGTGCAAACTGAGGTTCTGTTCTGTGTTTTTTGCAGGACCCTATTCTGCGCCGTTCGGGAATGTACACAGTAGCAATGGCATACTGCGGCTCTGGGAACAACAAAGCCATCCGACGCCTGCTCCATGTGGCTGTGAGTCTTTTACGCTTCAGCAACTATTACCCAAAATAAGTATATTAATAATAGTTAGTATTGGCTTAAATATATTTGTTAACAAGCATAATTTGCATTTCTACCATTTTAATTCCAATTAATTTTAATTATTTTATTAAATACTTTTTTTGTTAAAAAATGTATTTGTTTTGGGCTTGTCCTTTAGTCAGACCTTTTAAATTCTCCTTTATCACACTTTTTTACATTTTACATTTTTTACAATTTACAAAACCTAAACAAAATAAGAAAATCTCTTAGAATAATAAGAACTTGTAACTTATGCAACTTGTAAACAGAAATGACAAATTAATTAAATATATGATCTGTATGTTTATAATGGCAAATAATTATGCCCAAGACTGCTGTCACTACTATCCCACCATTCATTTAAAAAAAAAAATTTCAACAGTTTATTGATGATGTTAATGCAGGGTGAATGTACAGTTTTTAAAGATCAGTTTTTGAAGATCAATTTATTTTTATCAATTTTTATACTGTAATTTAGAAGCAATCCAATTTCTCTCTATGAATTAGTACCGGACCTAATTTACATTCAAAATCTCAAAAATGACAGAAATATCACATACATTATTAAATCCTTACACATCACCCCAAAAAACTGATCGAAGATGGTAGATAAAGATCTGATCTGACAAGGACATATGAGATAGTAAATGTAAATGGAACTTACTATTTTGCATTTACTGCAGGGGGAGACATTTTTAACACAGTTACTGTACTCAGTTTTAGCATGGCAGCTTTAAGTGTCTCTTTAGTCATTTTATTTCAAAACAATTGTTTGCGTGGTCATTTATAGCTATGCATTATAATGCGCATTAAATTGTTATAAATTGACAAATTGACATTGGTATAATATAAAAAAAATACTAATTAAAAAAAACTTTAAATGTGCTAATCTTTAAAAATCACATCTTTTAAAAATTTAGAAATATTTTATCCAGTAGTGTTTCCATTTAATTACTTAAGCTATGGTGGCCCGCCGCGGTTTCAAACTGAACCATTTCTCATAATACCATAAAGATCTCCAATGTTGTTTGTTGCAACATTGTTTTGGCAAAGTTTACAAGCACTTGTCATATTCTTCCAACATCTATTACTGACTGTTTGGACAAATGAACATGAACATTATTTTGTCTGTAAATATGCCCATAGGCTAGTTTGTTACCAGAACTTTTTGTTTCTATTTTATGCTCGTTTCATGCCTGATAACCGAAACAGAATGTTTGTGCATGAAAAATGGTTTATTGGGCATTGTTGTATTAAAATACAATATGTGAGAGTGAAAGCGATACAGATCTAAGATTTCAACACTAATTGGAATACAAATACTATGTGACGATGCCACAAATATGCTAATCAGCATGTATTGTCACTTAGCATCAGTCTTATGTAATCCTGTGGGAAACTGCAATATGTTTAGGGCTGGTACAACACATCAGCATAATCGATTAGGTTGATGCGTCATTCCAGCCCTAAATATATTGAGACATGATGAAAAAATTAAAAGGCACTGCATCATAGGAATGACCCTACAAATAAACACTGAGCTTAATCCCGGATTTTAAAATGCTCTTGTTAATCTTTGAATAATTTCTGCCCCCTTCCTCCCAGGTGAGTGACGTGAACGATGATGTTAGAAGGGCTGCTGTCGAGTCCATTGGATTCATCATGTTCAGGTATCATGCCGCCTGTTCTTACCTGCATCTCTTTCATCAACGCTCTCTGTTGTTGCATCATGTGCTATATTTGAAAGAGAACCCGTCAGGACGGGCTGCTTTAAGTGCTCGCCAGTAAACTTGATCAATCAGCCTTTAGTGTATACAGAGACAAGATTCCGCCCATTCTTCTGCTGTGCTTTCCAGATTTGTTTGGAAAGTACAGTCTCCTCAAGTGCTTGTTGCCGACGGTTGATATTGCCCCTATTAAAATCTCCAGAGGAAACACAGAGATGCATATCTCTTCCAGCTATCATGCCCTGTGCCACTTGCTTTATTGCCAGTGATGGAGAGTTGTGCTGTCCTGCATTGCCCCTAAACTGTGATTTATTGGTATTAAGTCGTTAAGAAAATTTTTAAGACAGCTTTTTTTGTACAACGACAGTTCATGGAGACCTCATCTGTTAAGCTCCATTAAAAACCCAGAAAACATCTTGGAAGCACCATAAACATAGTCTATACAATTCATGCACTATACTGCAAAACAAACTATATTTGTTTGAGAACAAAATAGTATATTTTACAGTGGAAAGAATGTTTCAGGTAAGGAGGGTTAGAATTAGGTTTTTGGGTTCGATCCCAGTGAACACGTGTACTAATAAAATGTGTTCTTTTAAATGTACTGTAAGTCACTTTGGATAAGTGTTTGCCAAATGCATAAAAGTGTAAATTTAAAAAATAACAATTTTTTTGTGAATTTTTATGATTAACAATATGTAATTTAACAGACATTAAACTGGCCTTTAGTAGTAATTTTTCCACATGGATGTAAATTATTGATTAATCTTAGATTAATAAAACAAGGTGAAGCCCTCTTTAGTAAACTGTGTCTATAAATTTGTCTCTTTTTAAAGGACCAACTTGGGAAAAAATATTAAACGTATAAAAGATCTAGATACTCTGTAATCAACTTGTTTGACCATATTAGTTAACTACCCTGACCCTTTTCTAAAGCAGAGCTGCTGCTTAATTTAGAAATGTAATAATAGTGAAGTAAACAATGTTAGCATTCCGAGCTGGATTGAATACCTTTGTTCACCCTAAGATATCATATATGGTGGTAGCAGACAATATGTTGTCCTGTGTTCCTTTCTCTTATAGCCATTAGTGATCTACCCCTTCAACATTCCCTCAGGGTTCTGGGCCAAGTAGAGGAACTGGTGAACTATTTAAAGCCCTAAAAAGGCCATGCGATATTCCCATGATCAATTGGCAGTAAAAAAAAAACCTATATAAATCCTTCCTGTGTTTAGAGAGTGCACAGAGCTGCAACAATTCAACAGGTTTCTGTCTTCTGACTCCTGCGGGCCCCCTAACCTTACCGCGCACCAGGACAGGAATACACCTTTGTGTCACTGCACGCTCACTGCACGCTCACTGCACATGCTGATTTGTTATGTTATTTTAATGGATACATCAAGACAGTTACTTTTTACATCCCTGTGTAAAAAGAAAACGGCAATTATATTTTGGCACAGTTATGGCTGTCAAAGGGTTTTATTTTATTACCAAGCACAATATTTTTAGTCTTAAGCATGGCATAATGTGTAACTGCATATGTCACCACAATCCATGAATTCTCTTTAATATTGAAAGAAACTGCTAAAATTTGTAGTCACATTGGATAAAACCAAGTGCATTACTTTAAAGTGAATGTGAAATTAGCATCCCCTAGAATAAGACTCTTAGTTTGTGCCTATGGTGCACACTCAGTGTGCAGGAAATATTTTGTTTTCTTAATTCATTATGCAGTCATAACCTTTCAAAGGTATCTGGAAAGAAGCGTTTATTTAAAACATTTGAAAAAGCTTTTTATAGCTTTTCAATTAATTTATTATTAATTTTTCATATTTTTTTTTATAACAGCATCTACATCTAGATAATTATTTTATACAAGTACAAAAGTGCTCAGTTTATTTCGAGATCAATTGGTAAATAAAATATAAACACCCTGTCATAAATCAGAATAATTTTTCCTTGTGTGCAGAAGGTAGATGTGATTTTAGCTACTTGTGCTTGTATCTTGATAAAATATCTTAATTTGGCTTCACATTGTGCACCCTGTCAACCAGCTGTTTGGGATGTGCAAACACAGTCCACTGTTACCCGTACAAATGTGTTTATTACAGGCTGCCATTTCACACTTAGAAACTTGGCTAATGGAGGTTTTCAGATGGGCTATTTTGTATCCCAATCCAAAGTTTAAGCAGTTTTATAATGGCTGCAACGGAGAACAAACCCATTGCAGTTCTACAACTCCATTTTGATCCCAGATCACGCTTCCCATGAGGTCATTTTTGGCAGTTTTTTGGCACAGATGAACAATTAAAAAGGAACATCTTTGTCTCAGCTTGCAAATGTGTGACTTTTTATCCAGTGAAATGTTACACATGGCTAACATTTTCATCAGGTTTGCAGTCTTCATTCTCTGTCAGGAGCAATGTGTCCTGCGTGATGTTTGCGGAAGCGTGCAGATGTGCTGGCCGATGACGGAGGGGACTCTGATAACTTACAGGGCTGATGCCATTTTTCATGCTGTGTTTCATAAACCGCTTTGAATTTTCTGCCATGGATGACCGAAAAGAAATTCTGGTTCTCCGCTGCATTTTTGGAGTCCTTACACGTCTATAGTTACATGTAATGTAGCGCGTGAAGGCCTGCCGAAATGTTCTGTTGAACAGGGTGTAGACAAGAGGATTGATGCCTGACGAAACATAGCCCACCCATTGAAAGATATCCAACAATTGTTCCATTAGATTGCCGTTGCATTCTTTACAGAGTACAGAGGTCACATTAGTAATAAAGAATGGACACCACATCACAACGAACAACATGAATACAATCCCAAGTACCTTTGATGCCCTTTGCTCATTGCTCAAGTTTTGCATTGACCTCTTTCCTATGGTGGACATCCTGCGGATAGGGACCTCATCGCTTGTAACAGGGGTTGTAACGGGGTTGAGAGTGGTCTGTGTTCGCTCCTTTTTAATTCCATTTAGATTAACTAGTTTCTCAGGTGGGGAAGGAACTGATAGTTCCTGTTGGAAGATGGTGGAAATGGTGGGTCTTGTAGATCTTGATCTCAGAAGACAGGCCTTCTTGCGCAGAACTTGGATTGTCAGCAAGTAGATAATCATCATTATTGCAAGGGGTATAAAGAAAGCTGCTAATGACCCAAACACCTTGAAATCCCCAAAACCCTCTGGTGACAACAGGCAGATGTGGTTATTGTTAAAGGTGATGTTTGGATGATCTGAGACTTGTAGCCCTTTGATTGGAATTGGAATTGCAATACCTGTTGGAGAAAGGACAATCGTTAAATTGAGCAGAAAGCTGTAATTATAGCATAAAAATGTTAAAGGCATTTTTAAATGTTAAAGTAGTATGAATAGCTCATAATTTTGGTTTGTCTGGATTTTTTGGAGTGATGGTTTAAGTCTTTCAGCCACTGCTCTTTAAATGGAGTGAAATGCTAGACAGAAATGTTAAAGGGCTGTTGATGGAACAATATTTGAAGATTTGCTATTCATTACTGGCAGTAGCCATTTACAATGTCAGTAACACATTTTGGACTTGTTAGACTGTTTTACTGGCATTGATTTGAGTGTCATCCATAACCATGAGCTGCTGTTGCCTGTTTTTCAGTAACACAGCTTTGTCAAAAGTAGGAATATGTAAAATCACTCTGCGTAGTTTGCAGGGACATGGTGTTCATGGTCAGTGTTGAAATGACAGAACGAAAGGCCTGCCTTTCATGGTGGTAAAACATTTAGCTTTATGAATCCAGCCGTGCATTGAAGTCGTCCAAACAGCACAGCTGAAGTAATCGTCTGGACTGATGTTAACGAGCAGAAATCGTAAGGTGTTTACTTTAATTCCACCCCCTGCTAGCCAATGTCAACATCAACTAAGACATGATTGTTAAAAGTAAATCTTTCTTCTTGTATAATTGAAAGTTCACTGGTCAGTCAGGGACACAAGATAAAGAAAATCGTGTTGGTTACGGAATATGTAAAGGAATGTTTGTTTTTAAGGGGAAAATATATGTTGAGATGATTGATTGGTGAAGAGTTATTGCACTGTTTTGTGTTTTTCCATAGTTTGTATAAAACTATAATTTTACATTTGTATTGAATTCAGAGAGCGAAATTTTATATTTAGTTTATCTTTATGATGCCAATCTTTCCTCTACCTTAAAACCACGTCTTGTCCTTTGGAAAGAAATGTTAAACTTAGATTGCATTAATAATTCTATTATTAGTAGATATTTCATTAATAAAGTAATAACTGTCCTGTAATAACATTTCTAATTACTCTTAAAAGTTGCACATGTAAATTATAGTGTGCCAAAATATTTAATGTGTGGTTGCACGTAAAATCTAGTGTCTTCATTTGATTAACATCTAGCATGACATACCTATAGAGATCAGCCAGACAAGTGCGATTTTAGCCAGCGCTTTGGCTCTAGACTTGAACTGACTGTGTTGGATAGGTTTCTTGATGGCTATGTAGCGGTCAAGGGAGATGGCGCACAGGTGCATGATGGAGGCGGTTGAGAACAAGACATCCAGAAACAGCCAGATAGGACACAGGAAATCTGGAAGGGGCCATCTGGAGCCTGAAAAAGAAGGGAATATTAGGCACTGTTCAGTGGCTCGAATGAATCTGGAATAGAATCAACTCTGAGATCATCAAGTATGAAAAAAGATAGAATCTAAGCTTATTCGGTGATGGCACGCACAGGCATGTTAAAGGCCTAACTAGCTTATCAAGGCAACAAGAGAACAGCATGCAGGCAATAGCATAGTTAACTGCAAAACCCTGCAAAAGCTGTGTTGTGCTTCTTGTTTGCAAAGTTTCAAAAATAGTCATAAGTGAATCTTTCTTTTCTTAGTCACCCATCAGTGCTGATACTATTTGTTTAAAGAAAGTTTACCCGAAAATGACTTTTTTACCATTTATTCACACTCATGTCATTTCAAATCTGTATGACTTTTTCTTCTTGGTTGCCAACATAGTTTGAATCTTGTTTTCAATCTTCTGTTGTGTTCCTGAGAAGCAAAAAAGTCATACAGGTCTGGAATGACATTTTTCATTTTTGGGTGAACTATCCCTTTAATGGGTCAAATGGCTACACAGATTTATTTATATTTAGGATTTTTTTTTACTTCTAACAATTTTAACAAACAGCTTTTGTTCTATTCCAGTGTCATTTGCTCATTTATATTATTTATAACAATAATTTTATTTCAAAGCCTGTGTGACATAATTTGTGCAGATTTCATTTTGGGTAAAATAATTTAGTAGTAGTTGCCAGTTGCCGAAAAAACATTGGATTATGCAGCAAACATGGTGCCTCTAGCTGAAATCAATAAAAAAAAAATGCAACTGTGCATAAGGCAATTTAATTATTTGTCCTTTTAAACCAGCACAGCCTAATTTACTATTGAGTCATCTGTGTTTATGGAATTGTTAATGGTTTTGTTATTCCATAGAATGTTTTTTTATGCATTTAATATATGCAGTTGTAATGAATCACTTTTGGATTAATTACAAGTAAAGAATATTTCTCCTTTCCCATTTTACATTTACGTTTTGCAAGGTGCACATGTATGTCAAATGTACTGTTAGGGAATCCCTGTAGGGTAATATTTGTGAACACAGTTTTGTGTTTTTGTTTAGTGACTTGTTTGGGACATTGAGGTTAGAAAAGCATTACTTTAAGAATTCCTAGTTCTGTGCATTTTATCTTGTATTTAGTGAACCTTAACATTCTAAAATAAATTGATACAAGCTTTGCTTAGTGCAAAAATGGTGCAAAGTGTTAAACACTTGAAAGCTTTTGGGTTTCTTCAAGGTCTTCAATGACACTGTTTATTTTAGCATTGGACATGAAATGGTGGATAATTGAGTTGGACTTAATCCCATTGCACTTTAATATGGTTAAAGATGCTATTGTTTAGAGAGTTTTAAATGTGATTATATTGTTTTCATGTCTGCACTTTTGCAGTTCATCTCTTTCATGCTTAAGTAAAATGGATAAACGAAGTGGAATATGCCAATATTACTGCTGTCTTATTTAATAGTAGAAAAGGTGAGAAATACTTTTTAGCTTGTAACAATGTAAAAACTGTATAATCAATCTTACAATTTAACATTTGGTTTGACTGCAAAGCTGTATTTTGTAAAAGCTCAGTTGGGCCTGAGTTGTAAGATTTAAACATTCAAAGATTTAAACATTTTTTTTTTGTTGCTGTGATCTGACCTTCATGGTTTGAAGTGCTTATTACCAGATGTTAAAAACTTTTGGCATAGTCACATTACTCTAATACGACACAGAGAGGGGCACGTTATAACCAGATGGGCTGTATTTTTCCAGTCATTTAGGCACAAAATTATTATAATGTGTATGGCAGTCATGACATAATTAGATGCTTAAATATGTCTGCTCTCTTTCAAGTCAGCTAGAGTCATTAGTTGTGACTCTTTTGCTTTTTCCTATCATTCCTTGTCTTTTAAAATCTGTTAAATTAAACATGTGTGGTTTAATATGTATTTTAGGAGTTTGTTTTAATTTGTTTCAACAAATTTGTAGTTCTTGTTATCAAGTTAAAAACTAGTTAAGTGTAATAAAGACATGTTTTAAACATGTTTTCTACTGAATGAACACTATGAAGACTGTTAAATAGTTAATGCTATTTGTGCTGCTAAAGATTAAATTGAAATAATCTGCTTTAATTTTCCAGTCTAAATCCGTTGACTTTTGGACAGTTGATAGAGCATATAAAAAGTAGACTAAAATCTGATTTTCTTGATGTGACTCTTATATCACTGAGAACAGAACATATAGAGTGTGTTGTCTCGTCCTGAGATCAGAATAAAGAGACGCTTTGCTCTGGCATACTGTGTGGTTGCTCTGCTAAGTCTCAACTTCCACATGTAAATGTTTCCCTCTTTCTCAGTAAATACATTTGTGGTTTAGCTTTGCAGACACTTTCTATCAAGCTGTATGGATTTGTTCAGTGTTGAGTTGTAGATTTCTCATGGTGTTAACAGAAGTGCATTTCCACCTGGTCCACAGATGTGTCTGTCGTCTTAGTTTTTAGCAAGGAAGCTTGCTTCAACTGGCTTTAAACCACATTTTCAAGGTTATTATTTTAATGTACGTTAACATCTAAAGTTACAGCTAAGCGATCTCTAGAGTGACTGTGCTTTGTCTTTTTTGTAAATTGTTGCACTGAAACGTTATTTATTATTGTACCCTTTCCTCTAAGGTAATTTGATTTAATTACTTGTCAGTGTGCATGACTTCTGGCAAGCTTCAAACTGGACTTAGCTATTTGGGAGAATCTTTCTTTGAGTGCAATTGCTCCATTCACACATGGTTCTTCTCCTGTGGAACACCTTCAGACAGTGTTTCCTGTCCTTTTACCGGTTTTCCCATCCCTGCATTCCTTCAAGGACACTCAGAATCGTTCAAGGGCTTTGGCGTAGACTGATGAAAACCAAGCCTTGTTTTTGCCACCAAAAATGCCACCCTTTCCATTTCTGTATGTTGGTTCCGTTTATCTTTCAAACACAATAGTACCTTCATGGAATCTTGTCTTTTTCATCATCTGTGGGACTTTTCACAATTCAGGATGACAAATTATTTCACAGGTTAGCACATTACCTTGTGACTTTGTACTCCTTACTTTAAACATTTATGAGATGTAACAGTTACCTTTAACTTTCTTTGGATTAAAGGCATCTGCTAAAAGTATTTTCCACAGGGCCGGAAGGTTCTTGCTTGAGCACAATAGTGTTCACAATAGTAAGCTTTATATTGAGAGTTTTCTTAAATATAGGGGCTTATTGCAGCTGGCTGCTGACCTCTAACCAATAATCTTCATCTACCCTGTGTTAAACAATGAAACTGTAACCTTGTATATGGTCAAATTCAACTGGCCACATGTTTTATCTGTAGATAAACTCTGATAAATTGTTGGCCTGGTTTTTACTATGCTTAGACAATGTGCAGCAAAGGAAGGTTCAATAAATGTCATCCAATCTTATTAATGAGAAATAATGGACTGGCTGGAGTGTGCTGGCATTTGAGCTGAAAGCCAAGTTGGCTTGTTTGTGAGAGACATGTTTACTGTAGAAATGATTTCAGGAGTATTTCATGCATTGTGTATACCATGTCTGTCTATGAATGGGAACAGAAAATGGTTTTCTTTATCATTTTTAGTACATGGTTTTTAAGCATTGTTGTTAAATTTTATTTTCCTGAGACTACTGTCAATGACTGTGTTAAGGTGTTATTTCAAGGTTCACAATGTGAAATTGTTTATCTAAAGTTCTATTTATTTGTTTAACTATTAACTCGACACTCAGAATCTGCACATGTGATATTTATTTTTTTGCAAACAAATACTGGAATATTCAAATGTGCTCACCATCAAACTTGACACAAGGGTTTACTTACGGAAGAGCACGGTCACCAGAGCGATGGGCATGACTAAAACACCCACCAGAAGATCAGCCACAGCCAAAGACATCAGAAAAAAGTTAGTGGCGTTTTGGAGTTTCCTTTCTAATGACACTGCAAGAATGACCAGGATGTTTCCACCAATCGTTGGGATAATAACCAGCAGAATAAGCAGCGCAGCCCAGCGGAGTCGTTCTCCAGACTGGAAAAAGGCCCCATCGCCGCTCCATGTTTGATTGAGGTCCAACAGGGGCACCTCTCTTTGGGACATGATGCTGGGACTAGCCGTGCTGCTTTGGGAAGTTGTGCTTTGTTTTTTTCTGGGAGCTTGGCCAGCATTGTCACAAGGCCCCTCAGATCGGAGGGTGAGGGTAGGTTCAATTTAAATGACACTCATCTGCTTGCAAAATCCAGTTTATTGAGCAAAACGGTTTCCCAACAATTCAGTTTCTTTAATATCCTTTGTAAGTTGTGCATGTGCATACAGAAAGCTTTGCCTTTTGCAATCTTGAGACCTCAAGATTTCAACCTCCAGATGAAATCAGTATTCAGAGTGGTCACACGGCAGAGAAGGTGTAACGCATCTGTGTCGCTGTGTTTTAACACCTCTGAGAAACCACAAGAGGAAAACATAAAAAATTAACATTATAGCTGTAATCATGTCATTCAAAAACAGATTTTATTCAGCTTTTTTATATCTCAATTCGAACCACAAATTTTTTTCATGTCAATAACCAGTATGTTTTACACGTTGCTAATTAAACAAGGAAGTTATGATCACTGAATACTTAAACTGTACCGCAAATAACCCAATACAATAATTACATTTACAGAGACAAATGACTCAAGTGTGTTTTTAAAACAGTTGATGTTCCATAATAACTGTATAATCATTATGATCAAACTATTGCAAAATAATGTTTATTAAGCAATATTGTTGCCACCAAGATTTAATTTTTTTAAATGTTTTTAAAAAATGTATACTGTGAAACAGTACAATATTAAGCTGTAAAACAATTCAAAATAGCTCTGATGCACATCATTTAATTTTTTCATTATGCTTAATTTGATTAGAAAATATGACAAATTATAATATTTGGTTATTTTGGTTTCACTTACCTTAAACTCAGAATTTTCCTTTGTTCATGAACTAAATGCTGTATTGTTGTTTACGCATCGTTTTCATTCTTTAAACAAACCGAATCTCCAAAAACAATTCAACTACAACTACTGACATTCTGAACTTCAGTTCCTGATGTTAAAAATGTTCCTCGCATTGTGGCTTCTCACATTTTATATGAGCACAAAAAAATATGCAGGCTAACTTTGTGGCCAAGATCCAGATATTATCTCATTTCTCATGCAGTTTCTGCATTTCATTCTGAGGAATTTCCTTTGTCCTGATGTTTTGGATGAATTCTCAGATCTTTTCCGCATCACCTATCGTGTTTACAGGTTTAAAACTTCCATACGTCCTCTGCCCCTTCTTCTCACATTCTGTCTCTGCCTGCTGTCTCGTTCTGCCCCTCCTTCTTTTTCTCGCTCGCTCGCTCACGAGTTACACTTGGAGAGGCAGATGAGTATGTCGACACTGGAGAGGCTCCAGTGGTCCTGGGAGGTAATTTCCTTCCATACAGTAGATCTGCTGTTTATATTTTTAAATATATGTTTATATTTATATATATCAGTCAGTCTCTATGTAACTTGGGCGTTCATGACGCTTCAGTCTAATGTGACAGCAGAAATCAAGACTCCTCAGACCAGACACATTTTATTCAGTTTTCTATTGTTCAGTTTGGGTGAGTCTGTGCCCAATGTAGCCTCACAGTACTGTTCTTAACTGACAGGAGTGGCACACGTGGTCTCCACCTGTTATAGCCCACCTGCTTTAAAGTTCAGTGTGTTGTGTGTTGAGAGATGATCTTATACGTACTTAATTTGTTATGATTGGTTGTTCGAGAGTGGTTAATATTTCATTGAAATATTCAGGTAATATTTTTCAGGTGTGTTGATTGTCATACTAGCAGGATTTTTCACACTCTTTGAGTACAGAGTTGGTTGAATGAATTATCTGACATATTTAGAGATGTATTGAGGTTTGCCTTTTTTGCCTCAAAAGATTGTTTGGGGTCAGCAATGTGAACTTTATGACATCATGTTCAGGCTGAACAGGTCCAGGCAGGCACGTCTGTTTCCCAACTTGCCATTGTGGAGTTTACTCAAAACAAAACTGTTGTTTTGACACATACAGTGGAGTCCAAAAGTCGGAAACCATTCATGAAAATGCTTCTACTTTGCATTCCTTCCTAATGTAATAAAACATTTTTCATTACAAATTATATTATGTATTTGAGCAAAACCTTTTGTTTGTTCATTTTGCTGTTGAGTCAGGCTGCTTCTGACAGAGGATTCTCTTGAATTGTGCAGGCCTCTGACTGGAGTGTGTCAGGCTTCGTCTGTTGTTTATAATAGTTAACAAGAAAAAACTCAAAGCAGACATAAACGATGTATGAACAGGAGGGAGGTTTTCTCCCCTGCTCGGAAGGTTTTTGCTATGAATTTAAGGTGCTGTTAAGGCCTTAAGTTTTGTTTTGATCAGAAAGTAACCCAAGTTGATTACCTAAGGTAAAGATTTACAGTGCTTATAGATCTCTTATTGTTAAATCCTCTTCCTCACAATGTTACATCATGAGACGTTTTAATAATACACCAGTTTAGTGTTAACATGACTGCAAGTGACTGCATTCTAAACTAACAGTGATTGGTCTGTTCTTTGTGGAAACTTTTTGTAAACAAATGAAATTTCAGAGTGTATTTCAGATCTTGACAAGCCTGGCACAACTCTTGTTATCTAGCACAACACATCAGTTCCAGCCTGATTGAAGATTAAAGTAAATCTGTGAGTGTGCGTTGCCTTGGATAGCTATTGCTATTGGATACTTACAAGTTTTTTTAAAGGTCTGCCTTGCTTTTTTATATTTTGATTTTTTTTGTTTCGTTTGTATTGATTTTTTCATGCCGTGTTACCAAGGAAAATAGATAACCATTTAAAGACTTTAGTCTTAGTGCTTCTCAAAGTAATTTTTAATATTCAAATTGTTACTCTTATATTTACCCTAAAAACTCTTCTAACACTGCTTATGAGGATGTGTTTTGTTGGAAGTGGTGTATCTTCATCTTCATTTTCACTGTTAAATATATACGTTATGCTAGTATAACTGTATAGTTCTGTGATATCAGCCATCATGTCAGTTAACAGCAATTTTGTAAACGTAATTACCAACTTTTATTGTTAGAATTTGTATATCATGCATCCCTAATACAAACTGCACTGCTGCTGTATACAAATAGAAGAAAGCTTAGTTACAGTTGTGGTGTAAGTGTCAAGTCAAAGACAACAGCTAATTATCTCCTAATTTAAAAAGCCATGTCACTTCAAAGGACTTTGTGTTATGTGACATTTGAGTTTGTTGGCATATTAAGCCTGAGGAAAATAATGAGTCTGTTTTTATTACTCTATTCCCAAATGGGCTTTTAGTCCTTCAGGTCATTTAAGACTGCCACTGCAAACCAAGACTTAAAAGGAAGTCTATGGTAAGAAACCCAGGTCGCCATTTTGATCAGTCTCCAAGAGAAATCATGTTGCTCCACTCCTCTGCATTGTATTCTGGGATTGTTTTCTTCACAAACATCATAGAGATATCTATGAGGGCAGCATAATCTTAAAACAACTCTTATGTTGGGACAGCGTAAAACATGCTTTATATGTAGTTATCTCACTAGGTGTTGAAACAACTACTGTGTCATGGAGATCCTTGAAGGGAACTGTTTACAATTACTAGTGTCCAGCCCAAGACTGTCAGATCCACCCTGTACAGGGTGGCCATGGGGCCATAATCACCTTGTGTAAATTGTTTAAAGAAAACTCCTCCAGACAGCTGCCCTGACTTGGGAGAATTTCCAAAAAGTGTTTGGTTGGTTTTTAAAGCACCGTGTCAAGAGGCTCTTTTGATTCAATTGGTGGATTTAGGAAAGCCGTTGTGATCTGTGTGAGGTCAGATGGTGAGTTTTTTTTTTTTTGTAGGTCGGGGGTTAGAATTTGGAAAGGTGGAGATGGTGTTTCCAAAGTTAACACTGCTTCACGGAGTTTCTAGCAGAGCAGTAAGTTTGATGCAGCTAATTTCCTCCCTGTTTGTCAAGGTTTTATTCTGTCTAATGGTGACTAATTTCCACAGTTAGAAGTGCCAGTTGAAATTACCCATGCATTTTAACCTAATGAATAATTGCATAGCTGTAGCAAAATGTATTTCTCTCATGTGTAAATTTTCATGTCCAACATGGCACTTCAGCTATCCTGTAAACAATTGAGATCACTTCATAGATTCTAGGGTTCCTAGTTTTGGTAGTTTTTGTCTCATCAGATTTTTGGATTATTGGAATCAGGACTGGTCACATTGTTGCTTCTTCAGGCCAGGCACAACACACTTTAACAGAAAGGGCCATTAGACTGACATGGAAAGTAACCAATCATAGTTGACTGTTTCAAGTGGTGTTTATGGCTAGGTAGAATTGACTTGATACTACATTAATAGACAGCATGCAGTAAGTTATCACTCTAAAGGGTTGCGCAGGCAGTTACATTAGTCTTCAAAAGCTAATATGCTAATATGCCTTTTTGACAACTTGTTTTTCACATCTTGTTCACATCTTGTTAACATGCTTACCACTTTCTTAAATTGATTTGATGACATGCCTTGACTTCCAATAGTTGCGTATCAGTAAAACAACTGTTTCAATGTAGTTGTTCATTTGGGGTGTAGAGTGACATTCCCATAATTTCTTACATCTTACACATTGTAAACACGCATATATACCTCAGATATATAGTAGATTAATGGAAAACACTTTCTACTTTGTTCTACTTTCGCTGTTGTAACACATTAGTAAGTTTGTGTTACCACAAACAATATGACTGAGATCTCGTGATGTGTGCCAATTTAATCGTTCCTTGGCGTAAACGCCCTCATTCCTTTGCCAATCCAAAGAATTACTGTCAGATTAAATAAACCATTGTTGAAAAATTTATTTTCTTTGCCATTAGTGTTTTGTGTTTATGTCTGCAGGACTCCAGAACAGTGTCCCAGTGTGGTTTCCCTGTTGTCTGAGAGCTACAATCCTCACGTCCGCTGCGGAGCTGCAATGGCTCTGGGTATCTGTTGTGCGGGAACTGGTAACAAGGTGAGTGTTAGTTCCACCTTGACAGCTTGAGTTCACCATAGATTCACTGATGAGTGAATTTATTTTTTATACAAAAGTATAATTTTTAATATATTTTTTATAGTAAAATTGACTACATCAAAATTGGTCTTGGTACAGAATGTACAAAATCTATGGTACAGAATCAATATACTGTTATGTCTGTAAAATCCACAAGCTGTCTTTATTTTATTTTAAAATATTGTGTTTAGTAGCCATATTCCTGGTAAAGTACTACACTGACCATAATTTGTGTGCCATATTATTGTGTGCAATATTGCAATCTTGGCTTTTGGTTATTTTTACTGTGGCATGTTTTTCAGCACTTGCTGTGCTGACTGTAAATGCTTTATCTTTCATATAACCTCACAGCTCCACATAAAAACTTACAACCAGTGTGTTTTTGTTTAATTTTACAAAACATCTAATGAGTCTTTTTAATAAACAAATACATTAAAATCTTCAGTAAAATTTGAAAATCTCAGAAGCTGTTACACAGTTTCCATTACACAATCCAAACCAGCCCATAGTGACGATCATGGCAACTGTTTAATGGTACTAGTTTAATGTGACAGGTTACAGATGAAGAATAATTCCAGAGATAAAGCTCTGATATCATTTCTTTGTGGTGGGTGATATTCTTCCATTGATGTTTGGTCTTTTCCTTTAACAGGAGGCAATTAATCTCCTCGAACCCATGACCAATGACCCAGTGAATTATGTAAGACAAGGTGCACTGATCGCCTCTGCCCTTATAATGATCCAGCAGACAGAGGTCACCTGCCCAAAGGTAAGAGAAATGATTAGGGTTCATTTTACCTCATGCTTGTGTAAATGTAATAAATGTTGAGTGTATTTCAAAGTGAGGGAAATGCTCTGTTTTCTTAGATTTATTTTGCATGCATTTGTGTGACATTGCAAACTATTAAATCAGTCAAATGTGTGACCCCTCGCTGATATACGAATTTCATGACTCCTCTGTGCTGTGCTTCTGAACTTTTTAGTCAAGTGAGATTTTAAACAAGAACGCACTTAATTTAAATGGGGAATCTCTTTGCAGGGGTTCCTCAGTGTTCTACTGCAGTTCAGATGTGGCCTTAACATTTTACATACAAGAAGAGACCGATACATTAGCAGGATGTTTTTTTTAAATTCTGAACTGTATGAATTGATGTGTAATAGCTAAGGGAAATTAGTGATGAGATGTGAGATTCAGAGACTGTAATAAGACTAATCAGACTGAATAGTCATTTTACTGTTTATTGTGCTGTCTAGTGTGCACCCAAATTCATAAATATTTACTTTTTTATAGTATAATATTCTGTCTGGTCATTTCCACTATGTGGTCTTGTAGCCATGGCACGTGTTTGTTTGAGAAACACGTTTCTTAAACAACAGAGAGGGGCGCTCTCTTTATTACCTCTTTATGTAGAGGTAATAAAGTGATGGAAGGGTAATACTAGTTATCTTTGTTAAATATTTCTTTTTGGACATGCTTTAATAAGCATTAACTCATTAGCTGATAGGTTTGTGTCTGGCACAAAATGCAATTTATTGCAATGTCAAGACGACAATTGTTTCGACCAGTTGGTTGATTTGGAAAACAAAGTGAAATTTGCCACACTATTTATGGCCCTACCTTGCCAGTTTTTAATTCAGGTATTTAATATTTGCTTTAAAATGTATTTCTTTTCTATTCATTGTAATTTTTTTTAACTAAAATCTGTCTGCAGTGGTGTATACAGTACTAAGACACTCACTGTACATGGCTTCTCTCTCTCCAGGTAAACCAGTTTCGCCAGCTCTACTCAAAGGTGATCAATGACAAACATGATGATGTGATGGCCAAATTTGGGGCCATCCTGGCGCAGGGCATCCTGGATGCAGGTCAGTACTATTGAGGGGGCAGATTGGTTGATTAGTCATCCAACAAGGTATCCAGCTTGTTGACCAGTGAGTTTATCTAGGTTTTTATCTTCAAAATCTTGTGCTGGGGGTTTTAAAACTGAAATTTGCCTCTATCGCCATCTCTGCTTAAAACATGAAATTGCAGGTTACTTTACATAGTTTTATGCATGTTGTAGTCAGACTGACATTTTCCACAAACTTCGACCCAGCAGCTGAAATTATATATATATTTATATTATTATAAACGCACTGTTTTGAATTGGGTAGGGTATGAAGGCCGTTTTGAGCACTGATTTATAATATGTTAGCTCAATAACTAATTTTCGTTTATTTTTCACCCCAAAAATTACATTTGTATTTATAACGTGCTGTGCTTACAGTAACTGTTGTACCATGTGTACAGTGAAAACTATCAGCACATTGTAAACTAGATTGCTTCACTTTGAATGACGATATCCACACTCAAAGTTTGTGACGTTGCTATGCGTTTAGTGCAGATGTATTGTGGGGCTGTCAGCATGCTAAAACCCCTTTAAGACATTGTCACTGTGACTATCCAAGCAACACATTTGTATTAAATCCAATGCCTTAAAAACATTTCAAGACAATTCTGCTCAGACTTCATTTACAGATTGACCTTCTGTGAGCTATGATCCTGTTGTTGCCGATAATCTTTAGGTTTCTGTTTTTGTTAGGTGAGATTTTATGTGAGGGTAGAAAACAAAGAAGAGGTGGGAAAACCTTTATGTATGCATGTCAGGACAGAAAAGTAGAGTGATCAAATGCTGATAGGATCGTGACAGGAATGCAGGATCACAAACAAGATTGCACCACATTGCCTCTATGCCGACACAAGCAAATATCGCCCCTTAGTCCCCTGGGTGCTTGCCTATTAATATTTAAAGAGTGTGTCAACCTTCAAACTGATCTTGCCCCTGGCTTCCCTAATACCAGCCAATGAACAAACTCACTCCAGGTTGGGAGCCGCATCACAAATGAAAATTACTCATGGAGTGATTTTTAAAATTAGTAATTGTTCACAGTAAATGATGCACGGGGACAATGTTTTAACCCTCTCTTTTCCAGTCAGGCCCCTTCTTTTAAGTATGGGAGACTTCATGGTGGGGTCAAGGACTTTTAGCCGAAGTTTTCATTAATAAACATGAGTCATCTTTCCACATGCACACACAACATTCCTGCAACTCATTATCATCTGCTTTAGTCAGATGTCTTTACTAAAATGGCACATAGTACTGTGGCTTCCCACATAGATGGCTTAACTGTGGCAGTTTTGAGGACTGTCACAGTTATAATATTTGATTGACAGTTATAAATAATTGCAGTTATGAGAATTGTCAGTTTCATGGCTTTTTACAATTATGACGAGTGTCATTTTTTATGTGCTTTATTCATTGAATCATTGCCACAAATTATTGTGATCTTTATTCAAATCCTTTGTAAGTTGTTACTTGCAGTCTAAGATAAATACACTTAATACAACATATAAAACATATATAATTAAAATTAAAATGACTTTAATCAGAATGATGAACTCAAAGATACAAAATGGTTGCTCAAATTGATTGCTCAGCAACTTATTCTGCAGCGCCTGCGGCGCAAAGAACCTTGTTTTCTACATCCATTTGATGCACATTGACGATTTTAATATGTGAATAAAGGTCTAAATTAAAATTGTGTTAAAAAAGTGATCGTGTCTCTTCAAAAGACTGATTAAATCCGCTATGTTGCTATTTTTACGTTGGACATAATGCTGAATGTGCCCAATAATTGTGGTTATCTGAAACAACCACGGGGTAGGTCAAACAGTCGCTGTCAGACAATTATTTAAGAATCGTGACAGCCCTAGTTTCTTTTAAGAGGACTAATTTAGCACATAATAAATTAGTTAGTTAGTCAGGAACTAATCATTTAACTGTGTGTCAAAGGTGTGCTGTTGTCCATGAAGACTTTAATTCTCTAAACTGATAATACCGTGCATTTCTTTCTGTCATTTTTACAAATGCACTGTAATGGACACATCCACACCTCTTTCCTTCCTCGCCCACATCCCTCACTCCTGCTATTGTCTTCTCAGGCAGTCGAGGGGTGGAGGAGTGTTCTAGCTCTTCTCTTTGTCTTTGGCCTTGACCTTCACATCACGCCATATTAACATCCCAGTTTACTATCAGCTCCACTATACAGCTGGACAGAATAGGATTAGAATAGGATTAGAATTCTGCAGTTTCACTAGCACTATGTATCTTTAACATCACAAATAATGTTTGTAAACTGAGAAACTGCAAGATTAAAATATGCAGTGTAATAACATTTACATTCAATTTTATGCTTTATTTTGATATATTTATTATATTTATTGTGCTTTTAAAAAATACATTATAAAAATAAAACATTACAAATATGAGTAAGTGTATATATATTGCTTACTTGCTAAGAAATCCTTAGCATGGTTTTGAACCTCACAAACCAAAGCACTAGTTTCAAAGAACTATTCATTAGTATTTATGTGTGCAATATGCATTTGATTGATTGTAGAAAATTGCAGAGGTGGCCCACCTAAAAAACTTCAACTTTGACTCTTTCAGGTGGTCGTAATGTGACAATCTCTCTGCAGTCGCGTACAGGCCACACCCACATGCCATCTGTGGTGGGTCTACTGGTCTTCACCCAGTTCTGGTTCTGGTTCCCACTCTCTCACTTCCTGTCTCTAGCTTTCACACCCACGGCCATCATTGGGCTCAACAAAGATCTCAAGGTACACAGATGTGCTCTGCCCTGTAACTTCACCCATATTGTTAGCTTGCATGTATTTGGAACAGAGATATTAACATTTATGCATTGTGACCTCACCAGGGCAGAGATGGTCAACCTTGGTTTAAAGTTGAACAGCATGTTATATTTAAAAATGTCAAAGCAAGACAAAAGTTTATATTCCTGTGTATGCAGTGAAAAATATCTTTTAGTCTGTTTCTATGCCTTGTACAGATGCCGAAGGTGCAGTATCGATCCAACTGCAAACCGTCCACCTTTGCCTACCCTCCACCCTTGGAAGTACCAAAGGAGAAAGAAAAGGAAAAAGTGGGTTGTCAATTATGTACCATAAACTCACACCTCTTGTCAAATCTCAGGCCTAATTGGCTGAATCAATGTTCAGGAGCTCAGAAAGTCGCCTCAGTTTCTCTGGCTTATTGTCTCCTTGTTTCTCCGTCAGGTTTCCACTGCTGTTCTGTCCATCACAGCTAAAGCCAAGAAGAAGGAGAAGGAAAAGGAGAAGAAAGAAAAGGAAGAGGAAAAGATGGAAGTGGTATGTGAACTGTCTAACAGCAGATCTGGAGCTTTCTTCAAACTATTCAAAGCACATTCAAAACATTTAACATTTCCTGTAACACACAGACACTGTGTTTGTTTTTCCCAGCATTACCAGCCTTGCATGCTAAACAGTGGCTCTTCTTTTTGTCCACCTGTTACCCCATTTCCTATTAAAACTATAAAAATAATAAATGCTTTTGCCATTCTTAACAAGATTAGCAATGCAGTTGTAAGTTTCTTAAAAGCATTTACTGCTGTGAAAAACATTAACTGCCCTTTCTTTCAGTCTTAGCCCTTTATTCTGTTTTTGTTTTATTGAACAAACGTAAACTGCATATGTTTTTCAGTTCTGTTAAAGTTACACTTCTTATTATAAAAACTAAAGTGGATTAACTTTATAATCCACTTTTTAATCCACATTAATTTTTTAATCCACTCTAGTCTACATTGTTTTGTTATTTTATGTAACTCATTTCAAAACCATATGATTTCCAGTAGAAATATCACAAAATTATTAATACGACTGCACTGTATTTAAAGACTTACTGAACCCATTTACTGTTTGTTTTACTATTTATCAAGATTTTATTTAATTTCATTGGTTAGTGTCTATTTATTGTTAATGTAATATAATTAAAGGTTATAGCAGTAACAACAAATTACTATTTTAAAGGAGCAGGTTCTTGGAATATATGCTTATTAAACGCTCAATTCCTGACAAATAAAATCATCCTGTCCTACCTAATGTTTTTATCCCTGATGAGTATTCCATTTCAGTCAAATGTCTGTAATGTGAAATAACAAGTAAAAGTTAAATGTAGTTTATTCTTCAGAAGAGATGTTATGTTTGAGCAGTAGGTAAGTGGTTGCCTGATAAGCTTGCTGTTTTTGAGTCATAAGGAAATCAATTACTAATTGATTAACAGATTTAAAAAGGTTTTATCTTCAGCCTTTAGTCAGTCTTCATTCTCTGATGCAGGAAACGCAAGCAGAGGCTGAGAAGGAGAAGAAAGAAGAGGAGAAGGAAAAGGAGAAAGAGAAAGAGAAGGAGAAGGAAAAGAAAAAGGAACCAGAGCCCAATTTCCAGATGCTGGAGAACCCAGCGCGTGCCATGCCCGCCCAGCTGAAGGTTCTCACCATGCCGGAGAGCTGCAGATACCAGCCCTTCAAACCAGTGAGTTGTACTTCAGAGGGAATACTCTGCTAATGGCTTTAAGTAAACAGCATTAGGAGCCCTGGTTTAGTCATCAATAGGTCAACTGTCCAACAACCAAAGCAGCAGCTTTGTTCCTCCCATATGAAAATTAATGGTTTAACTAAAAATAAAACCAAATTTATTATAGTTAAACCATGGTAACCACAAATGAATAATGGTTTTGCTACAGCAACCCTAGTTTTACCATGATATTTGTAGTAAAACTTTGGTTATTTAAATGGCAATGAATCTGCCAAATAAACATGGCTACTACAGTTTCACCATAAGAAAACCAGGGTAATGTTTGTAAGGGTTTGTAATTGAGAGATTTTGGAAATCCAGTTCCCCCAACAACATCATGACACCGTTCTTAAACATTGTCGTCCCCAGTTACATACCGGTGGCATCATCATTATGAAAGACACCAGTGAGGAGGAGGAGGAGCTTGTGGAGCCTGTGTCTGCTCATGGCCCCAAGATTGAGGAGGAGGAACAGGAGCCTGAGGCCCCAGAACCTTTTGAGTACATAGATGAGTAACTCCACCCTGCAGGTATGTTTTCTCCAACATGCGTGTCACTCATTTAGAAGGAGGTTCTTTTGCATGGCCACTGTTCCCTGCAGGGAATTTCAGGTATTTCTTTTGCGTGTTTCTCTGTGTGTGGCTTAAAGTCTTCCCTTCCTATGGAATGCAAACAACCCTAAAATAGCTGGACAAAGCAGCTATTATTATTATATTATTATTATTAGACCTATTCAAACTGATTACCGTTATATACAGTGTGTCTTGAATGTTGCAAGGTAAAATGGCTAATGCTGATTTTTGGCCTAAAAACCGCATAAGGGCTACCAGAGACCAGAAGAAATGTTTGTCTAGTCTAAAGAGGTGATAAATTGATTGGCATGCACAAAACGTTCATTAATTCATCATTAACCCTGGCATGTTCATCATCAGGTCACCTCTTTCTTTCTCTTGCAGGTGGTGTGGTGTACTAAATGGAATTCCCAGCATACAGCGCTCCATGACAACTCCTCCTTAAATAGCCCCACTCCCCTTGTCCTTTTATACGTTATATCTGTTCAGTCACGGCCAACTGGGAAATGTTTTATGTGAATTTGAGTCATTATAATAAAAAAAACATGTTCAACACACAAGATTGAGTGATCAATTAATTTATTATAGTATTGAAGTAATATATACACCATACAATAAAGCTATTTAATAATAATAATAATAATAATCTGATATGGTAACCCATACCCGAAATGTGACCTCTGCATTTAACCCATCACCGGTGAGGAGGGAACACACACTACAAGTCGTGAACACACACACACCCGGAGCAGTGGGCAGCACACTACTGTGCCTGGGGAGCAATTGGGGGTTAGGTGCCTTGCTTAAGGGAACTTCAGTGTTACCCCCCAGCACTGGAATCGAACCAGCAACCTTCTGATTATAAGCCTGACTTAATAACCAGTTGATTTTATGAATTGTTTATTTTGTTTACCAACTAACATTTGCCAATTAACACACTGTCATAGTCTAAAGCAATGTTTCCCAATCCTGTTTCTACAGGCACACCAATAGTACACATTGTGCATCCCGCTTTTCAGATGGTAAATATTTTTTCGGCTACCAAGTTAATACAACCAACAAAATTAGTGTAATAAAATGACATTTTAAATTAAAACGGATTTCACCTAAAAGCAATGAGTAAAATATTGCCCTTCAAAAGGAAAAACTCACTACACCAACGCTGAAACAGATGAACGGTTTAAAGTTTGATTTAGAAAACTAGATTTTCTAGTTACTTCAGTGTCTTCACTCTAGATTCACTCTAGTCAATGACACATGGCAGGCTCGAGAAGATGGGATTCTCTTTCTGGCATGATAGAGCCACTAGCATTTTGTGCTCTACAAAGTGTACCATGTAAAAAGCCTTTAACATGCTTTCTATAGAAACTACAGAGTGACTGTATTTATTAGCATGTGGTTAAGGGTGTTCTTTTAATACCCCATACTTGACTCTGTCCACTGACAGGAGGAAGCATTTAGTCACACACTTGCCCACCGTTCACTATATTCCAAAAAAGGAAAGGATTTTCGTCAGGGTGTTTCATTTCCCGTATGTCTTTACAATGTGGGTGGGATACTTTGAACTTAAACCTGAGGAAATTTGACATGGTTCTTACGAGGATACTCTGTCATTTTGGGGAGTCTTGCTTTGGGATCCTGGCCTTCAAATTCTTTTGTAATACAATAGAGGTCTTTGCATCCTGTCTTTATTCACTGTTGTTTAAATAACTTACATTTAACATTTTTATGCATTTGGCAGAACTTTTATCCAAAGCGATGTACAGTCCATTAAAGTTATACGTTTACATATACAGTACAAGTTGAACATTTTTGTCAGTACATGTTCCCTGGGCCTTGTTGCAATGCTCTGCTAATGCAATGCTCTACCAGATACAGAACCTTACATGATCAGAAGTCACAGAGAATGCTGTTAGGTTTACTCAACCCTTTTCTGTTGTAAATGGCAACTTGAAACTCAGTACTGAGAAGTCAGTGACCTTGTGGTCGTGGTGAGCTTAATAGTTCAACATGTCAAAGCAGAGGAAAGACATGCAGGTGAGATCACTATATCATTACATGTTTTATTGCATGTTGATATCTTTAAAAGTCCTTCATTTTCTCCATGTTTGGAAATATGACCATAGAGGGTGATAAGACAAAGAAAAGACAAACAAAGAATTGTATTTATGACCCTAAAGGGTCAATGTGAGCGCTGACTTCTCCGTAGGAATGATGGTGAAGACATACCTCCGTCCCCTTCTGCCGTGGAGTCACAGTCTGTTGAAGCCACACTGAGTAACTGTTGATGAAAGAACGGATGGCAGGAGTGAACCTCTTTTGTTTGGTCAGTCGATGTGCTGGCCGGTGTGGTGTGGGTCTCAGTGAAATGTTTATGACGGGTGTCCAGGCATTGAAGGTGGTCGTCCATCTGTTTATTGTGCTTACAAGGAGCATTGATGGACGCGCTGGATGTCCGTTTGAACTGGGGACAGGGGTGACTGTTTTAAAGATTCAGGAAAATTGTGGATCTTGGCGAGAATTGCAGGGATGTTGTAAATGCAGTGGTCTAATGGAACACACACAGCAGACCAACATTTGTCCCAGTGGGAGCAGATGAGATATGTAAAAGGGTGCCCTAGTGGCACAAAGCTATATTTCAAATGACGACGACTACTTTTAAATCAAATAAAAACAGGAGTGTTTAAAACAAGCTTATAAACTGTTGTTTTTGCAGTTCTATTTGGTGCCATTAGTGGAGTTTTTTTTTTACATGTCTAGTTTAGACCTTTTTTAACCCAAACTGTTATATTCCCCTTAAATTTAGAAGCAGAGGTTTGTATAAATGACAAGCAAAATCTGTAAAGTGGTTTAACAATGGCATGAAGGAATGAAGTTAAAGGGAGCTGATAACATCCTTTGCATACTTATTTTGAAATAATGCCCTCGGGTAGGAGGCTTCAGGGTATTAGATGTACAACTAATCGATAGAAGTTTACCTTTGTGCCAGAGGCTATTTGATTATGCAAACTGGAACTTATAAATGATTGACTTTGTTTGAATGAGTCTTAGGATAATTTTGTTATATGCATGTTTGTGTTTCAGTGTGTTTATGTCTACTAATGTAGTTGTGTATTAGTCCATCAATAATTGTCCCCAGTAGGACTAATAAAGTTGTAAAGAAAAGAATTCGGAAGTGTACATTAAAAGGGGGTAGATTTATTGTTTATTTTAGCGACAACAGTGGAATAGTTTAGGGTTCAAATTACATGGCCAGCCACCATGAACAACCTCCTATCCAGTTCCTTGTATGTTCATTTAGCTTGCTCATGTAGTTTTACTTAAAAATGTTAAGTGCATTCAGAACAGACCCTGTTAATAAAGCATAGAGGTGAATACAACGCCTTTTGGGCCATGTGTTAATGGAATTAACCCAAACAGAAGGGGCTTCTGTACTGGTAAAGCACTGGGTGAATCTGTCTGGGAGTGAGCTTGGTGCACAGCTGGAGACCAGATTTTCTGTCATAGATTCAGAAGTTTTTCAGCTGTTTGCTGACGAGGCATTGGGGTATGTATGATAAGCCCTTTGGGATTTTGCTTTTAAAAGTGTCTCCACAACTACAAGGGTCATCCCATTCTCGTAAGTGAGAATGGAGTAACAGTAAAGCAAAGAGGTGGGCAGATGGGGTAGTGCAATAAGACGTACACAATGTTCCAGCCATTAGGTGGATGATTGTGGTATGAAAGAATGCTGTGGATAGTGTCATTTTATTCCACCCTTATTCATCATCATCATCATCTAGAAAAAAATTCTAAGACTGTTTACATTCCCCATGCCTGATGCTTCCAAAATATGAACCACTAACTATTCTTTCAACGAACTCATGGGTCAATTCAATATGGTCAATTTTGGAAAGAAGACTCGTTTATTAGAAAAATAACATATTTAGTAGAGATGGAACAAATAGAGATTGTGAAAGGATATGTTAGTCTTTCTAATGTATGTGGTAAGTAGGCTATGACATCATAAAGTTTAGTTTGTTTCAGAATTCAAACATTAGCAGACTCAAAGACTTGCGGCACTTGTTAGCTCACACATTTTATGTTTTACACATTTCACACATTGACATTTTATGAGTTTTTATGCGCTGACTGTCTGACCAACAGGAGCCATGCCAAAGTTCAAAATAATATTCAGATTGACTTGGCTGAACTGAATAGATGATTAATGGACCTTAACCTCATTGATTTGTGCAAATCTTTTTTAATGGAGGGAAAAGACTCCAGCAGTGGCTCTCTGTGTCTCAGTGGGAAGCTGACCGCAGATTTT
>JAZGTI010002423.1:0-36458 GCA_036877585.1 Botia kubotai
TACCATTATACCATTAGTTCCATTGGTACTTAGTCATGTGTGGTGTCCTTTGTGCTTTAGGGATGGAATCAGGATCTGTGTCACAGTGGCTGAACTCCGATTTTTTCATTGTGTTTGTGGTGGTGTTGTTACTCCTCTTGCTGGTCATCTTTGCTGTCTGCTGTCTCATAAGACGTCATCACACACAGAGAACGACAGAGAACAAGTATTAAGTTGAACACACCCATACACACGTTTGTTTACTTTTGTTTGCTACTGTATCTACAGTAAATAAGGACATACCATACACATCTATTGTTTTTGTATATAGTTAATTATAATTACTATATATTAACCCTAACCGTGTCCCCAAAATAACATTTGTTAAAATATAACCCAATTTTTTGGGGGCAAATTTTTTCCAAAGGATTGTTAAGTATGCACACACATGTATATTCATACTTTTTCTTCAGAAACATGTTCTATTTTATATATATGTATTTTGTGTATTAATATTCAGTTGTTATAAAATAAATCAAAACTAGGGTCAAAACTAGTGTTGCAAAAGGGCAATTTCTGGAAACTTTCCATGGGAAGTTAAGCTGGGGAATTTTGGAAATATACAATATACGAAACACATTGGCTGAGGTTAAATGTATCCACCCATCAGATTAAAAACACTAATGCAATGCCATACCCAGAAATTTAAATATCTAAATATAAATAGTAAAATTATATTACAACTGGACAAATGAATAGAAATAGGCTAGATGAATAGATGAACACTCCTAATCAGTATGCTAAATGAAACTATAGCCTATGAGCCTACATCCTTGTATTATAAAAACTAGCTAGCAGAAGACAGAAGAAACAGCACCACAGGTGAGCTAGCTAGCTCCATGATAACTAGTCTCTTAAATTGTCAACAAAATGGTATTAGCTAGCTTACATTTAGCATCTAATTAACTGGAGTAATTTAAGTAGACACGTTTTGATTTAGTGTATGCTAGGTAAATTTTAATACCATAGATTAAATATGTCTACCCTAGTGATCAAAATATACTGGATGTATAGTCTTTAGTCTGAAACACAGTAGAGGAGCAGGATCAGCAGGATTCTAGAAATTGTCAGGGCATGTGATGCACAGTGCGTGCAGAGGGTGTGGCCTCAGTAGCCCAGCAGTAAATTGTGTACTGTGTGCATGCGTTTAAGGAATGAGCAGGCTAAGAATTTCAAGTGAATTAGCATCTGGTTCTTTAGGAAAGATTATGCTGCAAAATGTTTTTCAACTACATTTATGTTCCATGTTTGGAATTTTGCACATTTCCAGTTTATTCCCATGAACTCCTATATATTCCTTTTAATTCCCACGGAAAGTTTCCAGCTTTGAACATTCATAGGTAAGTTTGCAACCCTATATTGTAGCATCTCCTGTGTAATCATGCTTTGCCTAACATTTGCAGAAATTTTCTCCTGGTATTTTATCAGACAGCCTCTTATGGGTCACCCTGGTATGGATTTTATACACCACTGGAGGAGATCCCATCTATGCTGGGCTCTTATTGACAGATTTATATTGATTATATTGTTTTAATTATTTAGATGAAGTCATCCATTTTAAAAACTTTTTTAATAAAATGTTAGTTTTGTAGTGAAATTATTTGCACGATTAGATTCTTGCCTACAAAACTAATTTTACAGACTAAAAAGACTTTTAAGCATATGCCTTCAGGTTTGTCAAAGGTTTGCAAGGACAAGAGACACATTTTACTCAAATGACTCTAAACTTTGTAATGGTGGTGTACATTCTATATTGTCTAATTAAATATTTTCAACTTTATGATGCTCTTGTTTTATCTTGGTCTCTATTTCTCAAAGGAAAATAGCTGAAATAGAGATTATTCCAGTTGATGGTTCAGACAGGGAGAACCTATCCAGATTTACCCTGAAGATTGTGACTGAGCAGACACATGCAACAGAGCTCATAGAGATGTTAACTCGTAGAGGTTACTTCACTGACGTTCCAGATTGCCATAGCAACCCCTCTGTCTCTGCTGTTACAACAGATAATGACAAAGATAATGATTTTAGTGATGCACTACAAAATTTATAGACAAGTAAAGCATCTTGCTTTGGATGTGTTCATGACAACCTAAAATGTATTTACTTGATTTACTCCATTAAATAGAAATATACATTTTATACTATATATATATATAGATATATAATTGTTGTATTTTTGTTTTGAGTTCTGATTTTTTTTTAGTTCTGTTTTGAGGTTCTGTTGTGTCCAACAGGATGATTGTCACCTTTATAAAAAGCTTAATGTTTTATCACATTAGCTAGTCACAAAACAATGTGAATATGGGAACTGGTTAACAAACCAAACTACACAGGCCTATCACAAGAAATACACTTACAACCCAAATTATGTGCTTATTAAACAGATCTTACAATTCTTTATCTTACTTGAAAATTTACTACTGACATAGTGTGGCAGTATCATAAACAGGTTTGCTCGCTGGAAAACTTGTCCAGCTTGTTCAGACGTGTCTAAATATTTCCATACAGTATCTAGAGAACAGATCTCATTAAGTCACTGCAGTGTCACCTAAGTCACCTACTTCATGCAGAATGACTACCAGGTCAAAACAGGGTCACTACACCACTGACCAATGAATTTCTGGAAAAACTGGAAAATTTTATAACATTTTTTATAACAAATTTTTTGGTTTTATAACATCTATATAAACCATCATATAAACCACAACCATGCCTAGTTCCCAATTAATAATTCATAACTTACAATTTACACCTAGAAATGGCTAAGTTAGAAACGCCAGTCACATCTAAGTCTGCCAAAGTTCCTCTGCTGTTTTCTACTTATTATTTGTAGCTAATTATCAATGGGGAATAAAATGATAATTGTTATTTATACTTGCTTTTGAACCTTATGTTTAATTAAGTGTGATTTATATTTAACAGAACAGATCTACCTTCTTTTAAAGTTCCTTTTAACTGTACATAAAAGTTTCTAGTGCTTTTTGGTAAAAGTGGTTATTCATTAGCTTGTTTATTACTGTCATTAGCCAGTTACAAACAGTTTTATGTAACAGGGTAAACTTTTTGATAAGAATTAGCCTATATGATGAATTAAGTAAAATTCCACAAGAGAATATAAATATGTTAAATGTCTTCATTTGCTGAAGGTTTAAGTGAAGGAGCTAACATGGCTATGAAATTGTTTACAACATAATTCAATTGAATAAAGCAGTGAAAACAGCTGATGCTACTTTTCTATAAAGTTTGGGTTCTCAAAAATAAAGGAACTGAAACACTGAACTGGCTATCAAAGAGTTAGTATACATCTGTGTTATAATTCTAAATGTTTATTGTCAGTAACAGTAACATGAGAAATGGAGTACAGAATAATTCTACACAGAACAGTACAGAATAATCACTTTCAGTATTTAGTTGAATGTCATCATTGTC
The DNA here is from genome assembly GCA_036877585.1 of Botia kubotai. Classification (NCBI taxonomy): domain Eukaryota; kingdom Metazoa; phylum Chordata; class Actinopteri; order Cypriniformes; family Botiidae; genus Botia; species Botia kubotai. The sequence continues at coordinate 3,472 of JAZGTI010002423.1, forward strand.
AAAAAATATTCACCATCAAACTACGGTATGTAAGTCTTTGTATTCACTACTGACGTAAAGTAAATAAAGTAATCTAATATAAATCTATGTAGAATTTTACTTTTAATTGTTTGTCCAGTTGGATATATAAAAAATGCAGTAATTCATCAATTAATAAATTGGTGTGAAGTTTACAAGTTTGTTGCACCTTGATGTGATCATTGATGGCCTTCAGAAGATTTCTCTGAAGCTTTTAAGATCCTCCTTCCTCTTTATTATTTCCTTTATTTTCTTCTCTGTGATGTTTCTGCAAATTATTAAGCATGAAACATCATCTGGCTTTCAAAATATTACTTATCATAAAAAATGGGCAAACCTACCTCCTTCAGTGCTTTCTTCTGAAATGAAAAATGGAAAGGATAATATTAGTGTTTATCAAAATATGGATGTATATATGTTTACATTATTATCAGATATAACCATATATAGCTGATCTGAAACATAATCCTTCGATCAAACCTACGTTATAAAGTCACTGATTACAGATATGTATAAAATTCCATTTTTAATGTAAAAGTTATAAAGAAAATGGAATTTGATGCATGCTGATGAAATAAGGACATACTTGTAGTTTCAGCCAGAGTTTAGCATCTTTAATAGCTTGATCATTTTTTTTGCACTTCAGCAATCCCTTATCCTCATGGAACAGACAATCCACAGTACACGTTTCCCCACTCCTTTTGACAAATTTACTGCTGTCTGACACAATCTTCTCAGGGTCAAACGTGTGATGAAGCACTACTAAAATAACTGGTTTTTCTCCAAAGTCTTTAAAAAGAGAAGATGATAGTCAGTTTTCCAATATGTGAAACATATATGTAACAATTCTATACCCATGAATTTAATGTAATATGTTCTGTAAACAATTCCTTACCTTTATCTATTTTACTAAGACCTGTTTCAATATCTGTTCCAGTGCGAGAAACAATTGGTAAGAAAAAAAGAACAACATCACACTCATCCTCTCCGGCTTTTTTCAACTTTTTTTTCTTTTTAAGTTTAGTCTTGAATTCATCAGCAATGTTTTTGACACATTCAGGTCTGCTGATGAAATATTTAACTGTAAAAAACAATCCCAACAATTGCAAATTAATGTCAACTTAAGAATACTTCACGACTATGACGTATTACATATTAAGTGGAAAGATTTGTAGAATTATTACCATACAATGAAATATGTTGTTTAACACACTCAGTCGTGTATTTGTGATTTGCTCTTACCACGCATTGTAATTTTCCGGACTGGAGAGATATTAAATGTAAGCCACTGCTGCAGCGCGACAAGATGAGACAGTTACGGCAATCACCACGACTCCGCCTTCCGTATTTTCTGTACTGGTGCTGTTTAACTTACATCCAATAAACAGTACATTTACATTATTTTAGATAGGCCTCGGTCAAAACACGATTCTCACGGCTTGCCAACTTGTTAGCATATAAAATAGTGTAGTCTGCTAAAAACAGATCTCATACCTTGATTATCCGCGACTCTACCGATTACAGTGTACAGAGTGTTAGTCTCGAAAACAGATTTAATTCTTTATAGAAATCCTGAAGCTCTAAACTATATTTCGTCTGCTGCTCCTGCGGACGGGTGCGGTCGACACAACAATGTGAAAGTGAAAGTATCTTTTAAACCAACGTCACATCACTCACAAAGCAACCAGATGAGGAAAAGACTATCACAGATAATAGGCTTATAGATCGCGAAGGATGAATCTCACTGGCTTCACACCCATTGGCAGTCAGGCGCAATGTGACTATTTCGCGAGTTGTAAAAACGCCCACTAGTGACCTCAACCCCCACTGACAACAAACAGCAGGTCACTGACTTATTTAACTGGGTGTTAAATTTTCTTAAAATGCCCATGTAAATTTTCTTAACTGCATGACCCCCGTCGCATGCCACGCAGTGTATACAGGGCTTGAGAGAGCTTAATGGGTCTACAATCTGAGTCTTTCTATGCCTTGCTTAAAAACCAATATAATGCTGATGTTTTACCCCATAGTAACTACATGATGTCCTCAGAGGACTTACTCAGGCACACAAACACTCCATGAGTGTTCATGTCTTCCTGTGTGGGGGATGTGCTGGTAAGAGGTAAGGGAGGAAATGGGCACCAAACTGCAGAAAACACGCAAATGCACCAGCACTTACATATTCATTTTCTTCATATGAATACACACTTCATATTCATATTCATGTCTATTATCATCATGTGGCTTTGGCAAGTCATTTCAAAGGTGGCTCTCTCTCTCTCTCTCTCTCTCTCTCTCTCACACACACACACACAGGAATTTTAGAACTGAACAGACATTTCCAGATATACCAGAAGGTATATCTGTACCTTCCAGTTTCCCATACCCACCCAAATCCCACACTTTCCTTTATTCCCAGAACTATACAGAAGCCTAAATACATTCTATAGATATTCATAGCATTTGAAATACAAAAAAACAGATACATTAATAACTTTGCACAGACCCCTGATTGTACATATTCCATAACAATTTTCCCCAACAATTGACAGGTAAGGGAGACCTTATAATTGTGACACTTTTTGCTTTAGCATCTAGGCAGGTGTTGCATAACCCGCATTAATATGTACAAAAGTGTCATTTTGTTTCATTTTAAATATACTTGAAAATAAAGATAACTGGAGTTGCACGTATTGCCACGATGAGCTAAGTGACGGCATCAAGAAACATCAATGTTGGTCCATTTGTGCAATGCACGTTCTGTGTCCTCCCTGAGATTTCGTACTCCCGAGTTTGACTTGCCAAGTGCAAACTACCAAGGTCACAAGTCTAAACTTGATGTACTTGGCACTGAAAATGGCTATTATGTGCCTTTCTTTACAATCTACTCCACTACCAGGGTAGGTTGTAACACATGCTGGGGTAAATTGTAACAATTACACAAAGGCAGCAATATGCTTCATAAAAACAGGTTTAATCAAACAATCTAAAAGAAAAATAATGTCTTCCTCTATGACTGAACATAACTCAAGTCCACTTTCTGTTTGTGTGCAATTTTGTGTAAATTAGTCTACTAGAACAAATGTCCTTGACTCTGTTTATGCTTAAACACTTGAGTTTAGTGTACCTGTGTAAAGAACATGTAGGTCAAACAAAATACTGTACTCATGTGTAAGTTTGTGTATATCTGTGTATGAATATTCACAATCAGTTTACAGGGACAATTTATTTGTTTTTTTGTCAACCATTGTTTAGCTAGCTGTATTAGCAAACTGGTTTAAAATTAGCAGGTGAAAAGTGTATCATATTTTGCCATTTACATTACTATTAAAATAGTTGTTAAAGAAGGCAAAATAGTTGCCTTCTTTAACTTAATAGTTGAAATATAGCTATTTGAAACAGGACTTGAATTCTGTGGAAATGTTTTGACAATGTCCTTCACCCTTTCCAATGCGCTGAGGAGATATTTAACTGTACGGAAAAGCAAATGATAGGTATAGATGCAGAGACTCAGCCAGCTATGAAAACATTGTGAAACCCACTGAAAGTTTTACAGTAGCTACAATCTCAAATAAAAGCTAATTGAACTGTAACTGCTCTGTTATGTTTGAAGAGTGAGGTTTAACGTAATAGGCACTTATTTACATGATTTAGTTACATAAAATAGGTACATGACAGCTAAATTATATGTGACTGCGTATAATCCTAAAGAAATCTATGCTAAAATGTTCGGCACAGCAGTGTAGGGTATGCCCTACTGCGCTGGACTGAACTGGCATGTTCATTTGGATAGTAATTTACAGTACAGTTAGGGCTGGGAATCGATTCCAAAAAGAATCGATTCCTCGATTCCAAGGCGTTGGGAATCTAGAGTCGATTCCAAAGGTTGGAATCGATTCCGTCAAGGGAATCGACTCTTTAAGTTTTTTAAAGGTTTTTTTTTCAAATACTGAATTTAAAAAATCTAAGTAAATGCAGCCAGGGCACGTGCTATTCTTTCCGACTTTAGGGGCACAGCCGTAATAAAGCACGGGATGAAATACTGAAATACATGAGTAAGTTAGCTGTCATCTTCAATGCTCGTGCAGCCAGCCGCGCTGGAGAAAGTGTAGTGTAGACGCGGTGTTTAGTGTAAAACAAAAAGAATCGACAAAACAGCGAGGAATCGATTCTTTCGATTCCAGAATCAGGAATCGGAATCGATTCCAAAAATTCCAGAATCGAACAGCCCTAAGTACAGTCACGCAATTTTTCCTTCTGTATATTGCCGCTAAATTTCTTACACCTAAGAAAACGTGTAAAAAAGTTACCTTATTTTAGATGTTTAGTTTTATTTTAGAACTTTATTTATATTTTATAGTATTTAACATGTTTTAGTCTGCTGAGTGTACATTTATTTATTATCCGCGGCTTTCCGATTACCGTGTAGTGTCTCAAAAGGAGGTTTACTACATTAAAACTTTGAAACGCAAAATTATATTTCGCCTACAGCTCACCTAGAACACTGAACACGTGTGGACGGGTTGGGTCGACAGAGGAATCTGAAACTAAAGTTACAAATCCTGTCACATCTCCACCTCGAAACTAACCACACGTGTCATGATAATCAAGGAAAACAATCATTATAAACAAAGTCTTTTTTAGACTTTTTTTATTATAAACAAAATGAAATGTGTTTTATATTGATTGGTACATGAGCTCCAATATTAAACCTGAGAAATACTATTAGTTTTAATTAAAAAAGATAAAATTATTTCAACTCTCGAATCAGGATCATTCCATGAATTAATATCTGTGGTAAGTAATCATGTAATAAGCAGGGCAGATACACATAGCTACAGCAGACGCTGTATGTGTTTAGTGAATGTCAAAGAAGTCTACCGCAGTCCGAATATTTCTATGCGCAGCTTAAAAGAAAAATGGGTTGTTTTACCCGAAAGTAACCACAAGATGTCCTCAGAGGACTACCTCTGGCACACAAACACATTGGGCGATGAGTGTTCTGGTCTTCCCTTGCAGGGTATGTTCTGGTGCCGTTTTTCTTTCAAGGGGTAATGGCGGAAATGGGCACCATGCTGCAGAAACACGTAAACACACCGGCGTTCATATTCATGTCTATTATCATCATGTGGCTTTGGCAGGTGGCGTATCATTGCAAGTCATTTCGGAGGCGGGTGTCTGTCTAGACTCAAGTCACGCGCGTGCGCACACACCTTTCGAACGGCGATATTGGAAAAAGACACAGGACACTGGTTTAGGTTCTATCATTCGTTTTTCATCTTTGTCCATAAAATGGAGTGACACTGGCTTAATCACAGGCAATAATCATTAAGGAATTTTAGAATTTAACACACATTATTCATACCATACAGTCTCCCATACCCACCCAAGCCCAACATTTCCCTTTATTCACAGAACTATAGGCCTACAAATCCACAGCCTAATATTTGTCATATTAAACCCCTTTATACACCATTGTCATTTATTTTTTCATAACATTAGATATACAGATAAACAGATCCGCTTAATAACTACGCATACCCCTGATTGTGCATATCAGACCCTTTCCTAATAATTGGCAGGTGCTTAAAGACAATAAAGGATTTCTCTTTTTAATTTTCATTTCTTACAGTATACATATGACCTTGGCTGTGTTTCTACGTCACTTAATACCATGTTAATGTGTTCAGAAAGTCTGGGTACATACAATTTTCTACACCAAAGCAGACTATAAAAATCTTCAATCTGGAAAAGAAAACCCTTAGTGCTAGAATTCAGAACCTTTAAACCTAATTCCAACTGTTCTAGAATCAAAAGCATCTTTTACAGCTGCTGTGTATTAAATAAGAGCTAATATAGACAATAAGGCAATTAAAATATAGTAAAGAAAAGACATCTCATAAAACAGAACAGCCAAACACAGCTGGACTGGACTGAAACGGATACATACTCACACACAGACCAAACCAATTCATGTTTAAAATGCTTTCTTTGTTTTGTTTTTTGTGATGAGGCGGATTTATAAAGGCATATGTCCCACTACAGAGGAAATCAAACACAGAGGTAAAACTCTTAAGGGCCATAATTAAGCCCACCCTACAGTACACCATCATAATTACCAACTGCTGTTTCTCTGCTAGTTTAATTCTTAGTACAGATTATGAGGTATGTGTACATTTGTAATTATTTGGGTCAGATGTGTACATGTAATCTTTAATAACCACTGTTCAAATGATGATAATGAATATAAACACTGTGTAAGGAAATTTCACTTGTATTAAACACTAAATTGCATGTCACCTGTATTACATATTAAGGAGCATGTATATAAAATGCATAACCTAGATCAAGGAGGCTCTTACTTTTACATGATAGAAAAGGCATTAATATAAGCACTATAAGGCTTCATAATGTAGATTTCTGTGAACTGAAGGCAGCTGTTTTACTATGTGACATATGACTTTACAGCATATAAGTGATAGAAAATATGCAGATTGTGCAGGCAAAAGAGAAAATTATCTGTTACTAAAAATCTGGTTTTAAAAAGCAGAAACGTGAACTTTATGAGGATCATCCTTTTCTTTAGTAAATGACTGATCATGATTTAAAGTTTTGGCACTAAACAGTATCATTTCTACATATTATTTTTGTTAATAAGTAATAGTTAATAAGTAGCTCTACACAAAATGAAACTAGTATAAAAATTGTAGGAGTTATCAAAATTAAAGTCAAAATAGGTGCTTGAAAATAAAAAAATAATACATTTAAAATAATTTACAAGACAAAAAACGCTACGCTTTTATGTTTCAAGACAGACACCACTGTCTAGATGACATAAAAAGACCCTGTTCCCTTGTAACTCTAACCTATAAATAGCAACAATTAAACAATTAATGCAAAACAAAAGGACACTGAAAGCACATTCACTATTACAGGGTGAGTTAATTGTGTAAGTGTTAGTGTCTGTGTGTAAAACTCTGTAAACTGAAGAAGTGTAAATAACAATATCAACAGGTCAGACAGAGAAATTTGATGACAGACATCTGCTCTCTGGCCAGGTGTGTTTGAGTTATAGAGCAGACTGTAGGGCCAGTCTGCTCATATCCAAGATGTAATTGCATTTGACGGAGGCACAGTTTAACATCTAAATGTGCATGTGTGAGATTAAATTATACTGGGGGTGGCAAATACCAGAATGTTTTACTACCCAGCATATATGACTAAGGACAACAGGTCATGGACAATTCTTACAGTACTCTCTCCCTCTCACTCACTCACTCACTCACTCACTCACTCACTCACACACACACACACACACACACACACACTCACTCACTCACTCACACATTCACTCACACACTCACTCACTCACTCACTCACTTACACACTCACTCACACAGTCAATTTTCAATATGTTGATCAGAGCGCCATCAAGTTTCTGACAGATTTTGTGCTCCATGCCATCTGATGCCACCATGCTCAGAGTAACTGTAAAACAGTAGATGATGTACTAGATATTTTCATATTAATATGCGCTTCTGTATGTGTGAGGAACAGATGCCTATGTCCAGCTTTCTTATAATGAACTGAGGCACAGCATGGCTGAAGCTTAGATGACTGTAATCACACAAACACACACACAAAATGTAGCACAGTAAGGCAATCTGATTGAGCAAACTATAGCAAATAAAGCTGTATTTCCTAATCAATATTATTTCTTTTCTGTCATTCTTTAACAAACTGTTTCTGTACTTTCTTTCAGGATGCATAACACTCAGGAACACAAAGGAACAGGCAAAGCAAAACAAAAACAGAAAGCATTTTTCTTTTACGGAGTACATCGAGACCTGTGTAAAAATGGCTACAATCAAAATGAGGCACTTTTTCAAAAAAAACATTGTGTTTTTATATATAGATAGATTCTTAATAATATTAATGTTTGCTATATTTTTTCATCAATCATTATACTATTTAACATCTCTCTTACAATACTTTAAAGTTTGTGGTAGAGGGATAAAGGAATATGATTGGCTCCTGGTTGGCAGTCAGAGTTGCAGGGACCAGTCATGACTGGCTGAAGGACACGTCGATCTCAGTGTTCTCTGGTGGAAATGACCAATAGTCTTTTGGCACACGTTAAATGTTATTTTGATTTAACCAATAAAAACAAATGAAAGTAAATTGTTATGAGGCAAGGGCAGTTAAGTGTCCTGCTGAAGGATTTGGGCAATCGCAAATTTTCAGAACACATGAGGTGCACACACAGACAAACACTCACGCAGGAAGGACAGGCGCTGGCTGCTTCTCCATCTTGTTTTTAAATGCAGGAACACATTAACAATCTGCAAAGGGCAGAAAGAAAAACTCAGTTACAGACCAACAATTACAATCAACCAAATCAGATAAAGTCTAATATCTACTGCAAATGACATGGACATGTTTCACATCTTTGACTTGGAGTCACCTATAAACTGGGACTGCAATGATTGTGATGGTGAAATAATGTTAAAATATGTAATTTAATTAATCATAATCATAATGCAATTCAACTAAACCATAATCCTAATATATAACCTCAATCATAACCTGGAATCATACTGCTAACTTGAAGTGAAGTGGCTCAGTAACCAAACTGGTAATTTAAAATGAAGTGATCCAATAACCAGACTGCTGATTTGAAGTGGAGTAGCTCAGTAACCAGATGGCTAATCTGAAGTGGTGTAGCTCAGTAACCAGATTGCTAATCTGAAGTGGAGTGGCTCAATCAGGGGCGACATAATGAGTGATTTGGTTCTCGTGTCACAACTGACATGGTAACTAGCTCAAGGCAGCAAACATAAAATTGTTTAATCAAATGATAAAAAAATGTACATTAAAGGACACTTTGGAGGTCACAGTATATTACCCACTATATCCTGCCTTCGCACTCTCATCCTCTCAGTCTGGATGTTATAACAAGCAACATACCAGAGGATAACACAGTCACACAGGCACCAAGCCACTTTCAGTTTAGTCTACAGCCACAGACAGCAAGAAAAGATTTAGATATACACACACATTCAAACAACGAAACACAAAATAGCAAAATATTAACAGATATCTTAACAATAATAATAGCATCATAAAAATGGATCATAATTTAATTTTTTTTCTGTTTACTCAAGAGTGTCTCTTCTGTCTTTATTTTACTGTGTTATTTCTCCATTGAACAGGTCTCACAGGATCTCTGCATGTCTGTCTAGACCTGCTTATCTTTTCCTTTTATCTTTTCCTTTATTTCTATCATGTTTAAAACACCAAGTATTCTAATTTTGCCCCCTTTGCTGCCAGTACTGCTATGTGTGTATTCACACAAACCTGCTGTCATATTACACGTGCCCACACGCAAACACTTGTCTGTCTGCATGCACAGAAAGGCCAGACATGGTCACAGTCGAAGATATAGCACAATACATGAACAGCCTACACTCTAGTCACAAGTACCTCACACACATTTAACACACTGCAAATGCACTACACACAGTGAAAACACTGCAAACATTCCACCATGTGTGAAAGTGTGAGTGTGCTCACACACACTGCAAATATTCCACCCGGTGTGAGTGTAAGATCACACATACAACAATGACTCTACTCTGTCTGAATGTGTGTGCGTGTGAAGGCACAGTGCATACAAATGCCAGGGTCATTCTCAGGAAACTGTGCCGTTTGTGACTGAAAAAATAGTTGTTTTATAACTTTGTTACCAACACAAAAAGATATGTAACAACCCCTCCCCACTGCACCCATTTCTAATTTCCAAATGTGTTTACATCCTTGCAACATATCACTTTCTATCCTAATGCCAACTCCCTGTGATGACCACTGCTTTCATTGTTTCATTTGCAGACTGTTGCAGAATACAGAATCCTACTTTCAATGACATCACAAGTATGCAATGACATCACAAGATTCCTAATTATTGCACTTGTTGCAGAGGTGGAGTCATTATAGATGTGAACTGGCCAAGGCCAAGAAAGAGATGGGTCTGAGTTTGTGTGTGTGTGTATGTGTGCACTTGCTCATAGCATTATATGAGGCAAATGTATTATGGTTAGATTTAAATATCTGTAGAAGTAACACTGCAAAGAAGCCACAACTAAATGCCCTATATATAGTGCATTAACACAGTTTTTACACCACACAAATATTACTACAAATATTGTAGCCCAAAAATAACATGGAAACATGTCAAAAAATGTAATTGCCCAAAATAACACCAATGCATCAGTGATAGCATTTCACCCATTACACAAATGCCTATGTGTGACATCATTCTTTGTGGGCAGGGCCCCCATCTTAGAGTTCACTTGGGACGAGTGTAGGGAACGGTGAGGGTGTACGTGATGTGGATACAGATTTACTGTTCACCACGGTGCATACGTGTATGTGAACTGGAAGTTGCCAGTTTACCTTACTACAGTATATGAGGTGCCATAGACATTCTTAATGAAATGAATCCTCTCCAATAACACACACTCATTCTCTCTCTCTGTGTCTCTCTCTCTGTCTTATCCAGACAATGTCAGCCATCTAAACACACACATAACTCTCTCCTCTCTCTACCTTTACAATATCAGACAAACAATGCCTTTACCCACTACTGCTCGGTGTGTACATGTGTGTGTAAGAGTGTATGTGTGTGTGGATGGTTTGTTAACAGCAGACAGATCAATTGGCTCTGCTCTCCGTACACCCACTTGAGTTAACCATAATCTCTCTGCAGACAAGCACCTACCCACACACACATATCCATATACACACAACCATACTCATACAATATACTCACACAACCCATTCGCTCTCTCAGCCACAAATATATACATACTTAACATAAACAGTAACATATTTTTCTCTGCTCATGTACTGCGTGTCTGTCTCTAGACTAAAATTAGATTTTAATCAAGATTTTATTTGAATTTAAAAGTGAAAACACAAGTTCACATTTTTGTATTTAATTACTAAATTAACGAAGGTGATACAATACCTATAATATAATACAAATTAATAGAAATTTAAATAGAATTAAGGTAGCTATAAACCCTAGCCAAATGTTTTGTTTAGAACTTCATTTTAATAACTGGTGAATTGTAAACATGAAAATTTGATCAAAAAACGTGATGTCGATTTCTCAAAAGTTGCAGAACTAAACACCAATGGTGTGGTCAGGATAATTTACAGAATTCATAGAGTCCAGCACACAAATATAAGGGTCCATTCTCTAATCCTAGCCCCCATACACCCTTAATTATAAAGATTATATATTTAGTTAACATTCAGACGTAGCCTTTGATTATGTGGTTTAGGTGTGTTTTGATAAGGAAAAACTGTACAGACTCACTTGAAAGATGCTTTTACATAAATATTTAAAATCCATTCATCCATTCTCTACAATGCTTATCTCTATTGGGGTTGCAGGGTTTACTGGAGCCTATTCCAGCTGTCTCAGTCTATGGCAGGGAAGCTTTCTGGACAGGCAAATCCATCACAAGACTAAAACACATTTACATTTTTTTTTACAATTTATATTTAAAATCATATATTATAAAGCTGAATATTAACACAGCAGGAAATTATTTTTTATTCCATTACACAGCTGGTAAGGTAGTAGTGACTAGAGCTGCAGAAGGAGCAGGTGGTTTAGGGCCTGTGACTGTCATTTCACAACTTTGCTGACCTCGACCCTAATGAGTTTGTCCATGTCATACTGTCAAAGACATGGAGAGGACAGGAACTGAATATTTGGCTGACAAAGAGGGAGTCAGAGAGAGCAAGTGAGAAAAGACAAGCAGGGGGGAGAAAGGAACAACACTCTCATTAGTATCACTAAGGAAACGAAACGAATGAGTCTTCCTTTGACGTAGGAAAAATCAAAAGTCCAAAAATAAGCATCAAACCTTTTCACCTGAGCTACAAAGGCATGAGTGATACGAGGCTTTTTCTGCCAAATAAACCTTTAGGTTTGAACTATAAAATAAACAAGGCTTAAAACATTGAAATATACCTTTTAAAAAGTCAAGGACATATATTAACAATACACTCAACAACAGCTGAGCCCTTCAGCAAAATGAAAATGGACTAGAATGATCATAAATCTAACAAATCTATTACTATTAAAGCTAAGAATTATAATACATTATTGGAACAACAGAAACACTAACAGTCACACACATTTACTCTTTACTCTAAAGAGTAGCTTATGAATACGTTGTTTTTTTGCAGAATGTCTGAGCTACTCTTTTCTATGCAATGAGAGTAACTGAGAGTAACTGTGGCTGTCAAAGCACCACCATAAATGTCTATTCATGCTGTATTACAAATCTTCTAAAGCAATATGATAGCTTTGTGTGTGTTATTTATTTACTGAATTATATTGTGCTTCCATTGTATGCAAACAAAGACATTCTTCCATTTATTATTACCACTCAAGGAGAAATATAGCGTAAAAGGCAAAATGCTCAGTAAATAACAAATTCTGGTCGGCTCCACATTAACTTTTATGATGCTTTTTAAACCCTATTGGAGCTTGACAGCCCCAGTCACTATTCATCTTTACTGCACAGAAAACAGCAGTGCATAGAGAAATATGCATAGAGATAAAAACACAATAGGTGGGCAATCCTAAACTAATCCAATTCTAAATCCTATGGGACGTGTTACTGGGAGAAGTTACACAAACAACAAATTTGATTTATGTTTTCTCAGTTTTTTAATCGATGATGATCACAGTTGGGTTATGTAAGGAATCACTGCAATCCTGAGCACATACACAAACACACACGTATACACAACCACATACTACTGCTTGCGTAAGTAAAGACCCTCTTTCAGATCCACTATTAAGGAATGTATTCTTCTCTGGGCTGCTGATGGGTTGGCTAGATTACAGCTTCTATGACCCACAGCAACCTGCTCGTCTAGACAGCTCTGGGTCGCAGCAGATTCTCTTCTTAGCACCACTGTGGTGAATGAGTTTGTATGAGGTAAAGCCTTCAGAGCATCACTTTGCGTCACACAATACCTGCATTGACGTCTAATTCCTTGTCTATCTCTTTTAATATATCTAGTCTCAACCTTACTGTTTTGCAGGGGTCAAATGCTCTCTTAGTCCATCTTTTTGTTTTCTCTGGTGTCATCTATCTTTTAAGCACTAAAAACATTTATTTGTCTTTCACGCTGTTTGTCCTATACAATTTAAGGCCCTTGTTTTTTCTTCCTTTCTTTTGTAATGGTAAGCAGTTTAGAAGCTGGTTTGCAGGTAGCATAGCACTGAACTAAATTGTACAGTCAAAGAGTATACCTTAACAAACATTTATTTTATTTTTTTTGGATAATGTAATTTTTTATCAAGACTTATGTAAAATGGAACACTTACTATTTAAAAATGTAACAAATTAAAATGACTCTTTCTGTTTACTAAGGCAACCACAAGCAACATACTAAAAACCTCTCAGAACCCTGACAGCCATCCACAACAACACAATACCATTGCGATGGTAACTTCTGCATGGGTAAGCATCACTTACATTTTCATTACATTTAAAAAATGTAGTTAAAGTTAATTTTGTGGCAGAAGCAGCACAAACAGAATTGCAAATATGTCTGTTTTTAAATAGCTTTCCCAAACACTCCCCCTATCTGCCACTGTAAGGAAAAACTGATAATCCCCACCCCAAACTCACTCAGCTAATGTTGTCGTGTCGGACAGCTCAAACGGAGCTACAGAGCTGCAGTTTTCTTTATACTTTATTCTATGTATATATGTATCTATAAGAAAATCAACCTATCAATAACTTGTCTCTGCATATCATGCTAGGAGAAAACGTTTGAACAAAAATTACAGCAACATCAATAAAGCAATATGGGTTAAATGAAGATCTTCTGCATTTTGCCTTTACAACTATCTTAAACATGAAGATGCTGGATAACGCTGACCTGAGGCTTGCCATTGCCAGGAGCTAACAAAGCAACTCATCCGACAAGGCACTAAGACCAGATACAGCTACTTGCATCAGTTTTGGCCACGGTGTGTTTAGTGAATTACATAAGAAAATAACACTGCCCTTAGTTCATAACTATTCAAAATCATAACTTTTCGTGGAAACAAAATGAATAAAGAACTAAAGAGAAAGAGATATAGAAGGTCAAGATTAAAGACTTACAGGAAAGAAAAGAAAGAGAAAGCAGGAGAGATGAGTAGCAGCAAAGCCACATTCAGGAACATTTTCAGCAGGACTAAAGTTAAATTGCCATAATTATCTACAATCACAGTGAGTTAAATATATATGTGGATGCAGGGCTGCTCAGAGGTATCCCTTATAAACATTTAGAAAGGCCACAAATATGCTATATTCTCTATCCACACATATCACAGACACAAAAAAGAACATGCTTGTACTCACACTCTGTATACCATACAACAAACACACAACAAACAGGACCAACAACCTAAACCTGTGGTTATAGATCTAGTACAAGAGCTGTCAGATATTCTCATACATTCTTATGGGATTTATTTTGTGCCAATACAAATGAATGCAAACTTTGAAGAAATGAAAAATTATGGTTTGTTTGAAAACCATGCTACATGTTTGCCATAAAGTTTATTGTTTTTAAGTGTTTTCCTCCTTTTTTACATTATTTATTGTTGTTTGTTTCTTTAAATTTATTTTTATTGGCACAAAACAAATCCCACATATACTTTAACTAATGAAACCAGGCATAGAACAGTCCAGATACAAAACTACGTCTTAAACAAATAATTAATGTTCAATTAAAAAAGAGAGAGAGGGGTGAGGCCCCTTTATCTATTATCATTTTCATTGTATTGTGATTGTGAGCCTCAGTAGGGCAGACTTAGGCTGTCATATGCTGTACAAAAACGAATAAAAAATAAAAGGCAGAGCATCTACTTTAGGTTATGAATGAATTTTAGAATCATATTTAGAATCATACGTGGATCACAGTTATTGCTACTTCATGGCCTATTTGACTGTTTAGGACATGAGGAATCAAACAGCTTTAAAGAGTGCTGACATTACTTTCTGTCATGGCCTCTAAAATGCACAATTTGTTGTGTACAATGCTCTTACCTTTACTTTCCTTTCTGCTGTTCTGATGTACTCTCATTTCTTCTGACTTAATGAAATCAATGCTGGCATATGTGTTGATGCTGGAGGTGGTGTTTCCTCCTGTTCCACCTAATCCCCCGGTCAACCCTCCTCCCACTACAGGAGAGAAAAATGAATGAAGGCCAGAGTGTCCATCCCCACCGGTTTGAGAGTTCTCTCTACTGACCAAGTCTAAATCAATGTAGTTTAGGCCTTGCTCCAGAGATAAGGGAGAACTCTGAGTAACAGGTAGAGCTGCTGCTCCAGGGCTGGCACGCTGTGGAGAGGGTGGCTGACCATTAGCCCAAAGGTTACTGTCTAACCCTTGCTGTCGTGGTGGAGCACAATGTGGTGTTTCAGGAAAAGGAGATGGGGAAGCAGAGGGGGAAAGAGTTGGAAGGCCCATAAATGTTTCTGAGCGGTGCCGTCTTCTTGCTGATGATTCTGCTCTGACTACTCGAGCACCCTGATCCACATTTGAAAAAGCCTTGGGCGAAGGGAAATTCAGGTTATGTTCCTGCTCCATGGAGGATGGCTGAGGTGTTTGGCCAGGTTTTGGGGACTTTGATGTGGCATCTGCACCCAATCCAAATTTCATCTCAGTATAGTCTGTGAAAGAAACAGAAGCCACATCTGTAGATGTGGTCGCACTGCTTTTCCTGAGTTCTATTTCCAATTTTTGTTCTATTTTAGGAGCTCTTGTGAGATCCTCTCTGACTTTTGGGGCAGGTTTGAAGGAGGAGAGAGGAGTGTGAGAAGAGTGGGAATTACCCAAGTCCATGTTCATGTATTCAGAGGATACAGAGAAAGAGGTGGAGAGGGGTGCTGAGAAGCTCCGTGGAAGGTTGGCAGTTCCACCCTGACATGACTGTGGTCGGTGAAAGGCTTGCTGATGTCCTTGTGCCATGGAGTTCCCTGGTTCATTTGCACTCCTCCTATTATGGCCTCCTCTCTCACCCTGATAAACAATGCTCACATACTCTCCTGGGCTCTGGGGTGCAGTTGGCAGCAAAGTCTCCCTGACTCTCGGCAGCGTATTGGCTTTGGACATATCCACAAGAAAGTTTGAGGACTTGTCTTTCCTCTGCTGTAAATGACCCTGTTTTGGGACACCTGGCCCAAATTTCTGCTGGTGATGGCGCTGGATTGAGACCTTGGGGTGAACTCCCCCTGCTCTGTGTCCTGTACTCAACCTACTCGCCCTTCCAACTCCACCTACAGATAGAGACAATGATCTCTCTTCAAGGCTTTCACTGCTAGCAGAACTAGAGGAAAAAGAAGATGATGACAGAGAAAGTTGGCCACCACCACCTGATCCCACAGGTGTGTCCCCTCCACAATGGTAGCCACTATGTACAATTTTTCTTCCAGCTTCCACTTCACCTCTACCAATACAGACCCTGTCCAGATCATCCTCAAAACGGGTTGAAAGTGTGGTGTGTTTGTATGAACGTGGCAATGAAAAATAAGAGTAGACCATCTTTGGCTGCAGTGGTTGCTGCTCTGGGTGTGATGGAGGAGTGCTGCTAGCGGACCTGGCACTTATAGGTGACATGTTCATGTAGTCACTACCTGCCCGACTCTCCATGCTGCCCCTGCTGCCCCAAATACAACCACTCATTCCATGTAGGTCAGGTGAACAGCTACTGTTAGGAGACATCATCATATATCCCTCATTGATGGGTTGGCGGATGTGCTGAGGGGTTGAAACACTACTATTGGGGGTCATGGCCATGTATTCATCTCCACCCTTTGAGACTGCATCTGCACCAGTAACAGATGGGGCTGTAACACCTGGTAACATAGACATGTAGCCACTGTCAATTGAGTCCTCAGGTCCCCCTTTAGTACTGACACCTTTATCTGCTGAATTTTCCTGCACTAATGATGTTGTGGCTAAACCCCCTGAGCCCCGGCGTGATGTGAAAGACTCTCTGCTTGCACTACGTGACATCACCGCATAGTCTTCATCCTCCTCCTCTTCTTCCTCCCTGCGGTGAAGGACCAAGCTCTCCTGGGCAGAAGTAGGGGGTAAGGAAGCACGCTTGCTGAGCAGCCTGCGCTCAGCTTCACACTCACGATTAGATGACCGACGAAGAACTCTGCGTCCATGAGCACGTTTGTGAGACTTTTCTCGCTGTGCCATGAGAATATAATTCGCTCCACCTTCAACAAGGGCAGCTGGAAGCCCTGTAGTTAGCAGAGAGTGTTCACCAGGACTGGAACCATATTCATCAGAAGAACCATAATCACTGGGTGATCCTGACATGGACACTCTCTGAGGAATTCTAGCATAGGTACAGATGGGCACTGTTCCAAAGGCAGCTCCACCCAACCCACACTCTGATCCATGCCCAGAGCTAGAAGAGAGGCTGGGGGCTGGGGAAGGCGTAGGGTTAGGTGTGTACCTTGCAAGGCTGAGAGTTATTTTGGCTGGAGTGGGTGCCCGGGTGGGTTTAGGTCGCAGGGTTGGAGTTGTTGAACAGGATGACCCATTGAGACTTGGGCTTGTGCTGAGTGCTGTTGCTCTGCCCCCTCCATCTTCTGTACGAGCCCCAATACTGGCTGTCCGTGACCTAGAAAATCCATACCGTGAAGTTGGGGATGTGTTGGTGCTGTGAGGGACTCCAGGGGTTTCCGTTCTTGCACGTCTGGAAAAACCAACCTGGGAGGGTGGCAGATTTGGGTGGTGCCGCCTAGATGGTACACTGATAGGATTTGAGGCAGTTCCTCCTCCACAAGAAACACCAACAGTCTGGGATTTGCTTCTTTGACGGAACTCTTCACTTAAAGCCTTCATGGCCTCAAGAAGGGTCTCATGCATGTTTTGTGCCACCACTGAATCCTCAACTTGCATCCAGAATTCTCCAGGACCTGTCATGGCAGAGCGACCAACTTCAATGAAAAAGAAGTTCTCTGAGTGGCCACATCGCCTCACATTCATCAGCTGGAGGACCACAGCTGCAACATCAGAGTTTAATTTGACAAAGTTGACTGTTTTGTCAGTCAAGCAAAGTCGGTAGATACCAACTAGATTCCTAGCCTGGCCCAAACCCTTGGGCCACACTTTAACCTGCCAGACCTCCTTAAAAGCAGGGCCTGGGGAAGGCAGTCCACTGTCTCCTCCACTGCCACAATCATCAGGAGTTTTACCTACAAATACAATAAAATAAGAAAAAAACTTAGGTAATAGAATAATAGCATAATAATAATAGGAATAAACAGAAAAAATAGAATAATACAAAATAAAATAGTAATATGTTGGAAAAAAATTCTTATAGGTTTTTTATGTTGTATGTATGTTGCACTGAACTGCATTAAATTGTTTCTAGCCGTTGCCTCATGAAAGTAATAAAGTATCTGATTGTCTTAATTTAATCATTAAATCAGTGCAAAACCTCCACAAAGTTTAATTGCTATATTGAAATTCTTCTGAAGCTATATAATATATAGCTTTGTGCGACATAAATAAAAAAAAGTCAAATCAAAGATAACCTTCTCTTTAACCATAGCTCCAATCTTCCACCAAAGTCCTAAAATCTCATTCATGGTCATATAGTTTGTCAAGACAGTTCTGCCAATCATATCAAATGTCAATAGTCTGATCTACCCAAAATGAAAATGTAAATTTTCAAAGTGAATATTATTAAGTACAGATGACAGGCTGTTTGAGGGCTATCAAAGAGTTATCAATAAATAATTACATTTCTCTGGTCTGTTAGATCTGTTCAAAAATATATAAATAAATAAAGTCATTTGAACTTTTTTTAGGGTGTTTCTGTCATTTTAGATTTTAAAAAACACCAACATCTCTGTGGTTTACAAATGAAAGCATCATAAGAACTTGTACCTACATCTAATTTACATTTTTCTGTGTGAACTCTCTCTTTAAACCAGGCAAATGTAAAGAAAGCAATATAACATTGCTGGTCACATTCCTAATGTTTGGGGTCAGACTTTCCAGATGAGACAAATAAATGGTCTACATTATAATTACAGCTGTGCAAAATAGTGTTCTCTTCCATTTAAGAGAACATATAACGTTTTTATGCTTTATTGCCTAGATATTGCATATTGCAAGATATTGCAATTTATTGGAAATTTTCCCAAATTTACCAAATTCGACTGGTTTTAATATAACCAAAAGATTACAAGTGATTTCGTTTTATATAGGGTCTATATAAAACGGGTTTAGGAAAGAGGTTTTATATAGGGTTTATGAACAACGCTGGTTATTTTGGCTTGTTGAGCGAAATATTTTTCCCGTAGCAGCTGGATATACGCCTAACACGTCCAACAATCCACTATATAGCATGGACGGATAAAGAGTGCAAATCAGAACTGAAAGGTGGTAGAATCGCTTGCTCGGCATCTAACGTCTTCATATCATCACACCACATCACTGATGGCCTGCTGTTCAACCCGGTGATCGGTTCATTCAGCGGTGGGGTGGGGGGATTATGTTCTACCAAAACACGAGGAATGGGGCAAGAGAAAACCCGTATTCCAATAAACGCACGACTGCTGCGTCTCCCCTCCCTGGCAGAAGCGCTTTGACAGAAATGTAGGTTACACGCACAACATGCACAAATGTGTAGAAAAACAAAAACAGTCGTGAACGCTGCAGCAGCGTCCGCTGCACAATGCACCACTCTTACACTAAGCACGATAGTAGTTCTGTCAAGTAAACGAGTTTAAATAAACCGTGCTGCCTATTTTAAACCTTGCTTCTCTATACAGTCCAGTTCAAATAAATTTATTAATTCGCCCGGTGTATGAAATCTTGCACTGGACAGCTTCACAAAGCATGCATAGTAACCGATTGTACCTTTATAATAGTATCCACATTTCCAGGTGTGGTGACTACATCAGAACAAACGGATTGAGGTAGAACGTGCATTTCATGATTTAATTCGACCTTTGCTAATCAGTACTGGAAATATAGATCAGCAAGCCAAAAGGGGCTCCATCAGCACGCACGTTGATGGGCAGGTTAAGCAAACTACAAGCATCAAGGTCTATGCTACATCAAATATGTGAATTACAGATTATTTATGCATTTTATTCATGGGTACGGTTAGAATTGTCTGGCTTACATTTACTTTGTAGATCCAGCATGGCCTGGTACCATTCGTTTTGCACCTCCTCAGTGTCTGCGGCTATGGCAAAGCTCTCCCCGCGGGTATACAGCACTATCATGTGCTTGTTTTTTGAATCTGCCCGTTTGTTGATGTTAAAGCAAGAGTTCAGGTTAACTGCTTTCTTTGGGACCGGCGACTTGCTCCGGAATTTCTTTTCGTTTTCATAATATTCGAGTCTGGCCGGGCCCTGCTCAGAGGCAGCCCGGAGAACGAAAAAGCGCCGGTGCATAGATTTCTGCTTGCGGAGATAACCGCTTTTCTGAACGTCCTCGTAGCTCTGCGGCTCCATCGCCGCCTGGTTCTCCATTGCTGCACGAGTTTCTTGTTTTCCCACCAATGCTTAACTAGAATCTGTGGTTCGTTTTACATTCGTTCATGATAGCAGCGGTTCCATTCTCTCTCAACATTTAATCGCATTCCCTCGAGGTGATCCCAAAAAAGCGCTCTAGCTTGTTTTCCTCCTGGTCCAGCTTGTATGGATGTGGTGTGCACCCAGGTTCCACTGACAGGCGTGCACATGCGGCATGCGACGTCTGTACTAGCGTACAGTTCTGGTGTACATCAATTGTTTACTGTACAGCTCTACCCGCACACTCGGGTGCCCCCCCGTCTACCTCTATTGAACTAATCAACCCATTAACGGCAGTTTATGCACATGGAGGCATTATCGCGGAGACTAAGACTGCATTGTTTTTAGTGTGGTCTGGAGGATTGGTTACACGAGACAGTTTAGCATCCCCTTAGGTTTAATTAACACGTTTTGCATGCCGGATTATTAACATTTTGTATTATTTTAATTGTCTGATTGTGAATTTGGATGGGGCCATTGAAATAAGTATGTAAAATTGATGTAAAATAATTATGTTTGTAAATAAAAGGAATAAATGAAACAGACTTTCATTTTTTAATTATTAAATGCGGAATCCCCTTCTCTACGGTCATTGGCAAGTCTCCTGCGCTAGTGCATCCCTCAAAGTAGGGCATTTGCGACACCTGTTGGCTGCTTATTGTAATTTATTTGTGTCAGTGCAATCTAGCAAAACTGCCTGTAATATTGGCGTTTAAGAAACATAAAAATATCAAGGTTCTCAAGAATATAATATTTAAAAAACTATTAAACAAATAATGTTAAACACTAACTTATTTTTTATTATGAATTCTGGTGACTTATTAAGATTTATTTTTACAATATGCTGAAATGCAAATATCAAATAATTAGTGTTTATTACAAAAAATCTAATTATAATAGACTTTAATAATTAATACTTTAGCAGGTGGACAATCATTTGTTTTACTTGCGAGGAAGGCTTTCATGAACTGTGGATGGTTTGATAAAAATGACGTGGTCTCACTATTATGATAGTATTGGCTATAAATCACCAATAAAAACAGAACATTTCTTGTTACTCAAGAGGGAACTGAAGGGTTTTTTGGCTATAATTATACAAAAACAAATTTTTTAACCAATGAATCCGGGACAACTGTGTTGTATTCCGGAGTTTCAGCTACATAAAAATAAATATACAAGTGTTCATACAAAATTACTTTTTTTTTCAAGGTGTCAATACTTTAACTGGGTTTAGTTTAGAGCTTAACCAGAATAAGACGTGAATTTTTTATGTAATTTTAACTACACGCAACTAAGGGAATGGCTTGGTTGGCCAACTACTAAACGTCTTGACACTAAACGGCGTTATCCAGCGAAGGAAAGAGCAAATCCTTTTCTGAGATACAAGAATACTGATCAAAATTATATTTCAAACGTCAAAACCCTTTTCTGAAATGGAGGTAAATTGCAATCCTGCTATGATTGCTGAAGTATCGTTGTCATTTCAAGACGAACTGACATCAACCCTTCAAAATGCGCTCGGCGTTGCGGTGGAGATCGCCGTTGTCGAAATCACCAAACTGCTGGACAGAGCTCTCAGGGATGTGCAGGACAAGATTCAAGAGGCTTTACAGGACAATAATACCCTAAAATTTAGACTGCAAACAGCCGAGACCCAGCTGTCTACTGTACGTGCACGGCTGGATCAACAGCCAAAAGTGCTTGAAGATGTTCCTATCGGTAGTACCAGTCAACTGGCGAAAAACTCTCCCATCAGTTGTAGGGTTCAGCTGGGACATCGACAGTTTAAAGCCCTTAATGTCGTGCATTCG
Organism: Botia kubotai; assembly: GCA_036877585.1. Taxonomy (NCBI): domain Eukaryota; kingdom Metazoa; phylum Chordata; class Actinopteri; order Cypriniformes; family Botiidae; genus Botia; species Botia kubotai. The sequence goes on from JAZGTI010002423.1 coordinate 25,940, forward strand.
AGCCCTATACGTGAAACTCAGCTTAGTGTGGACTGTGAACATTACGAGGTATGTGGATCCAAAGCAACTAATGGGAATTTATTCCACAGAGAATCACCCCGTGAGACCACACATCTCACAGGAGATGTGTGCGCCCAGACGTTAAGGTCGGATACATTGGACGAGTCCATCCAACATAGATTGGGTAAGATATGCTTAAGTGTTAAACTAACTTTCAGTATGATCAAACATTTTTTTCTGTTAATTGTAATAATGAAATGAGATGTTTGCATATGTAAAGAGTTTTACAACAGACTGCATTGCCCACGTAGAGACCTGACGTCACCATCAGTATAGTATTACATGAGAAAAACTAAAACGGTTTCATAAGATCATAACATCCATAAGATCTATCCCAAAATCTCCTGTATGATTGGAACTAACTACCTGGAAACTACAAATCTGTTACAAATTGTAGACACTTGTACAGTTAGGATTTTTTAAAGTAATGCCATGAACACACATTTGTCAATTCGCCTTAATTAAATCTAAACAACAACATAACTGAAGTATTTGGTCTGACCACCCTTTGCCTTTACTCTAAAATTCTGTGCTGTTTTCATCTCATGGCTGAGTAAAATGTTGACAGAACAAACCACTGGGTTATGTATTAACCTATGCTGGGTTGTTGTGGCTTAACCATGCATTGAAACAACCAAGCATTTTTATGGTGCTTAAAACAACTTATTTCCTTGGTACACTTTTTAAAATAGCTTTGAAGATAACAAGGATCTATGTACCTTTTTCACATAGTTTCTTTTATTTTTCCATGTGCATTTTAACCCCTATTGTTTGTTATTAGTCATAACTGTGGTGCTGTCTCAGTAGTGATACCACTATACACCTAATGATAGTGCTCAGGTTACACTTGCTTTCCATTTAGCTTTACTTTTTGTGCTTGTTGGTGCTGTTTGTATAGTTTTGACAGATATGTAATAATTTCCCATTAATTTTATACTCTCTTTTCAGACATCAAAAATGACCAACTGAATATGTCCACAAATGCCCAGGCATATGCTGGGACAGCTACAGGTGTGTTGAGTGAGGGCTCATCTATTGAGGTTGCTGTAAAGATGGAGAAAGATGGGGATTATGGTGACCCAATCCCTGTCTCTTTCTCTGGAGGGGAGCCTAACTCTGACAACCTCGATCTTGCTCAGTCTCGATTACTTGCAGACTGGAGACCCCAACCATTGCAGGCAGAGGACAGCCAGTCCACGAACCTTCCTCTGGGTTAGTATTGCAAAAGTGAAGTCCATGCTAGAGAAACAAATTTGCATTTGAGTGCTCAGATACATGGACAGATGTCCCAGTTATATTAACAAGATATGTGATATTACATAATTTCTACCTGTGTTTGTTTTTTTACCAAGCTGACTTTTTCCTCTGCCCACAGACATGGATTTTCTGTCTTCAACCTCAAGCCACCCTGCCAACCTCCCAAAAGTTCACAACAACCATCACAGGAACTCTGAGACCCACCCTTATCCCTCTGTCCGAAGCCCGTATCATTGCAGCCTCTGCGGGCGAGGTTTCAATCGTAAGCACCACCTCAAGATCCACCAGAGGATCCATACAGGAGAGAGGCCATACGCCTGTTCTGTGTGCAGTGCGCGTTTCCGTCACGCGTTGACACTCACACGTCACTTCCGACTCCACACAGGCGAGAAACCTTATGCTTGTGGTCAATGTGGAAAAACATTCCGAAATGGTGGAGGGTTGCGGTTCCATCAGTGTTCAGTCACAACAACTGTATAAATCCAGTGTTGCTCCTGGTAGTATAGGTTGCAGGCCTAATCTGACTTGAGATTTGGAGGGTTACCAAAATGACATTCCTGCATTCAATCCCAAATTCCTCTAGGGCCACTGGAGCTCCTTCAAATGTGTAAATTCAAAGGAATAGTTCACCACAAAATGAAAGTTCTTCTATAATTTACTCATGCTCATACCATTCTAGGTGTGTGACTTACTTTCATCAGCCAAACACAATCAGAGTTATATTAAATAATGTTCTGGCTCTTCCCAGCTTTGTAACGGCATTGGATTGTGCCTGAGATCTTGAAGCTTGAAGCACATACGGCCATCATAAAAGTAATCAATTTGAATTCAGTGGGTTAATACATGTCTTCTAAAGCAAAATGATAGGTTTGTGAAAGAAAACAATACTTTTAGCTTATTATTAATGTCTTGTATCCATTTAAACAGATTAGAATGCTAAATTTAAATAGGGTGGAACATCAGTAACTTGGAATATCATTGGTTCTCGTCACGTGACTAGTTGTCAAATGCATTGTGATGAAAAAATAGCGAAAACCAATAGGATTCTGTGTTATTGAACGTTAAAAGAATGTGAACTATTCCTTTAAAGTTGCTTTGGATGATAAAGATCTACCAAATGGCTATCCATTTTACCTTAATGCCTTTCTTACACAGTTTTAAAGTGCCTGACAATAAGACCCAATTCTGGACAGTACTGTGTTAAGACTTGATATTTAAAATGAAATGCTGTGTATTTCTTTCTGTTTTGCAATTTAATAATTATTCGTTCTTTCATATCAGGATAATGTACAGGCTAATAAAAGAGACAAAACTAGCACATCTATGTAGGAAATTGGTTGTTTGGCACAGTTGTCAATTGTACAGTTTGGTGGTCATTATACAAAACTATTTGACTGCAGAATGCCATGACTGACCAAATAAAATCACATATTTCAGAGAGCTGTGAAATAAGGATTGTTATTCCGGTCCTGACAGCCCACTAACTTTTTGGAGCAGTTCCTAACTGTTTCTGGCTGTTACGTAGAGATTTTTATTTACATTTATATTTATTTACATTTTTATTACGGAACCAGTTTACCACGAAAGTCAGTTACTGCTAATATTACATAGCATCTTTTCACAGATCACACATATTACTCTCAGGCAATATTTCACAATGAAAAACTCTGAGCACTCAGTAAGTCCATCAGTTCATCAAATGAATTTAGTTACTATAGTGATTGACAACTCGAAATGCATTTGGATTTTGGCTGCATATAGAATGGTTTTTCCCCAAATTGTTTAGGATTACGTTAATATAAATCTCTGTCTGTCTGCTCTTGGCTTTTTGCAAGTTAGAGACCAGTACTGCTCTGTATTCTTACTACAGTCAACCTGCAAACAGATGAAACAGAATCGGTGATGGCATGATAGGCATGTAACAAACTTGCATCCTTTTGCATGGGTGATCAAGTTCCGACACTTGGGACAGGCTCGGAACTCAGGACAACCAAACACTTTACTCTGTGGATCTGACACCACTCCACAGGTTAGCAGTGTAGATACCAGTGGGCACAGTTTGTTGGTACAGGTTGCAGAATCAGGAGTCCTGGGGTAGAGGCAGGAGTCACACAGGAACTGAGCACTAGGGCATTGAGTACACTGAAGCAAAGCACTGGTATGACCTCCTATATATGCAGTTTTTTGTGAGGAGGATAACACTGGGCACTGTGGCAGAAAGTAAGCAGGTTGGTAATCGCACCAATCGTTATTTTATGACGCAACAGTAAAAGCTCACGTTACATTATCTGTATTACAAAGGAAAGGTGTTCTAACCTTTGATGAAGCATTTCCCTCCTGGTTTAGGGAATCCGTCGGATCATACACATGTGAATTACCTACATAACAGTGAATAGGTTAATGGGCATTACAACATCTAAAATGTGCAATAAAAAAACTTCAGCTTTGTTAGACGTGCTTTCGTCGATTCTCAGGGCTAAGTGAAAGTGAAAGTAACTTTATTGTTTTGTTAAATCGATATATTGATTATATCTATAAACAAGTCTATATTAAGTCATTGTTAAATGTTCAAAGGCAAATAAATTAACTGAACCAATACCAGTTCCCATTGCTGTCTTGCCTCCTGTATTCCTCTGTTTAACTGTTTGCTTAACTCTTCTTTTCTTCTTGGTTGTCTGGTCCTCTGTGCATGTGGTTAAACCCGAGCTTTCAGAACTACCTGCAATTTTTACACTTCTTTTTCTCGTTTTTCGAAGTTCCATCTGATCTGTTTTAATGTTGCCATCAGACTATTAAATGCTTACTGTACAGTGCTGTGTCTGTGCCGTGTCTGTAAAAATGCAGCTGGAACTACCCACTGCTGTCAACTGGAAAGTCCTGGAAAGTTGCTGGGTGATTTCCGCCATGATAATTATAATATCTAGTGTTATGAAGGTTTTCTTTCAAAGCCTTTGAAGCAACAAAAATCAATGCTGTACATTGAGATTAATTTTTGTACAGAAGAGATCAATAAACACATTTTATAATATCTAAACTTAAGGTTGTTGATGTTGTAGCATAACAACAAATAACAACAAATTTAGAGAATATTCACTGAGAATATCTACTGATCTGCAAAATAGATGGTGTTTGATATTGGCCTGTATTGAAAGGCGCATGCATTTATTTCTGTATGAAAACGTTTACTCAAACAATTAAGCATTTAAAACAAGCAGAACATTTTTAAACATTTATAAATCTACCAGCTCACTATACATGAAATTGAAAAACATGAAAAATACAAAAAAGCAAATGTAACAAATCAATATTAACAAGCCTGTTTGTGCAGCGAAAACAATAGTCATTATTTTGTAGGCACCCAAAGCTAAATATTTTGCCTGTTACCTCGTACACAATATGGGGGAACCCATATATAATAAAATTCATCATCTTATGCTCCAGTCCCTCTAGCTTTACCCATGTCTTCTGTATCATTGATAAATGTCGGGAAGACTATAAATCTGGTTCTAATTGCCTGCCAGTTAAAACACCATTATGTCTGGTGGTCCCTAAAAGGGGCAGTAAATATTGATCTTATATGAATCATTAAAAGAAACTGTGTTTGCACCCTTCCCATTATTTGTTCCTAGGTGTGTGTGCGCACGCACAGACAAGATTATTCAATGTTTGTGTGTTTCTGTCTGTCCAATTTTTTTTTTGATTTTATATCAATTACAACAAACACTTGTATTCTCTCTGAACTAAAAATCAGTGTCAAAATGTGTTTAACATGTCTTTGATCACTCCACAATCCTGTCAGAATAATATAGTCGATTATAACACAAGAAGGCCTCTTGATGATAAGATACAATAATGTATACAATGTATACAATTGGTATGATTTGTTTGCCAAAGGCAGCTTTCACTCAGCAGGTGATCTGTTAATTTCGGCCATCAATTTGGTCTCTGTAAAGACAAAGAAAGGTTATCTAATACATCAACTTACAGGTTAATTTATGTACAATTAGAAATGCAATGTAATAGTCACCTTATCTTTATGGCTGCGCTGGTGAGCTCTGAACTGCTCTGGATTTGTGAACATTTGTTGGCAGAACGGGCAAACTGACTCTGGGAGAATATTCCATGATACCTGTTCTACTGGATCTGGAGAGTTCCATTGTTCTTCCAGGTGGTCTGCCTTTGTCCAGTGCTCCTGCTTGTCTGTGTGTACCATGCTAATAACTGACGGTCTGTAGTTTCTCACCACCATTGTCTCTGTCTGAGATCCAGAACCAGATTCTAACACAAAAGCACAATCTGTTTCCGAAACGACCTCTGGTTTTGTAGCCGGAAACAATCGTATTACGTCACCTTTTCCTACTCTCCCTAGCAGTCTCTTTCTGTCTGAAGTGTAGTCTTGGTGAGGACCTCCCACAGGCCTCTCTTCCTTGCCTGTGACTGAGTTTGTCTGTGTGTTTCTCAGTTTTGCAGGATCTAAATTGGGAAAAGAACATGCTGTAACTCTGTTACTGTCCTTATTCTGATCTCCCGTCTCATTCTTTTTAGCCCTTTGTTTGTTTCTCAGGGTCCCAGGCTGAGAGGGCATTTTTTGCACCCCAGACTCCTCATGTCTTCCCTCTGCATTATGCCTGACCAGCCCTGCACTCCAGCTTTCTAATGGAGGCACAGACAGCTGCTGAATGCAGTGGTGGAGAGAGGGGTAGTCCACATACTTAAACTTGGGCACCTTTTCTCTAGGACTGGTGGGCCTGTGGTTTGGTGCTTTTGCCATTGAGCAGGATCCCAGCCAACCACTCAGGGGAGGCACAGAAAGCTGTTGGATGCACTGGTGCAGAGAAGGGAAATCCACATACTGGAAGCGAGGCACCTTGCAAGGCACATCACAGAGATTGTCTTTTCTCACAAACATTTGTGTGGAGGTCCCTGGGTCACCTGACTCGTTCCTGATCGCTCTAACCTCCGTGTCACACTCAGATTTGATGGCTGTGGAGGAGAGTTTGGGATTGCCACCCCCATCTGGAGGCAGGTGCCTCCTGTTATCCATTCCTGGAGCCGTAGGATGGTGTTTTCTTCTCCTGTGACCATAAAGAAATGTAAGAAGTGACCCTGTTCTTATTACAAATGAAACTTGTCTCAATCAGTTCTAAATAGTTTTGATTTTGGCCATTGTTGAGCAACTCAGCAAAAATGTGATAATGACCCAGTTATGGCTCAACAACAGTGTAATTCACTCTTCAAGCATTTTGGAACAAACAGATGTGGGTTGCTTTGTGTTATGTGACCTAAAAAAATATGCAAGACAGCACCTTACAGCAGATCTATGTGTAGAACTGACGCCAGACTCTTTGAAACTATATAACTCACTCTCAGTGCACCTCTGAGGTGGTGTGGATTTCACAGTGTGTGGGTGAGTGGTGGATGGCTGGGTGGGTTTGGTCTCCACAGGCCAGGCTGTCAAAATGATAATAGCAAACAGAAAAAATAGTAAGAGGAAGTACACATGGCTGTGTGCACATTTGTGTGTGAATGCTAGTAAAACGTGCATTCAGAAGGTGAGAGACGGTCTGAGTTGCTCTTGTAGCCTTTAGAATAAATAGCTCTGCAGGTATGGCGTACAGGAGAAAAGTAGGTCAGCTTCAGAATGATCACCTTCTTCAGGGGACCCAAAACAACAGATCTGTCACACACTGCACTACAATTTCCACTTTCTGTATTCATTGTGTCCCAAACCAAGAGCACCCAATACTCCTATACAAAAGCCTTACAGCAGCTAAGCCCACCCTGACTTCAGAAAACTACACACACCTATTGAAACTGACACTGTCTCATGTGTAATCAACAGGTGAAGAGATGTGGTGTCCCACCTGCTCTATCCACAGGCTACGGATAAAAGACGCTGTGATTTTTTTCATAACATTTCACAGATAACCCCCAATCTGTAGTAACAGAACACAAATCTGACCTAGGGTCAGGGAAAAAGCTCACCCCCTCTCACAGGCAAATAATGGCCCTGTGCTTTGGTTGAGGAAAACAGATGTGTTCAGCTGTAATCTGTAAAGTAAATATTTCCTGTTGATTAAGGGTTGTTGTCAATAGAAAACGAAGAGTTTAGATTTCTTTCATACAAAATAAACACCTTACCTCCTTTATTGACATAGATGATGTTGGTGAAGTGTATCAAAACAAAAATGTTGTAAAGACAAAATGATACATTTTAAATGTCTTCTGAATTTTTTTTAAAAGCCCCTGAACACGGAGAGAAAAACTGTGTCGGTCGTGGGAGATAAAAACTGTGCTCCACATTCACACTCGCTGTGTTGTGCAGGAGGAACTGGGTCACGCGCCGTGGCCTACATTTTAAAGGTTTGTTTTCGTTTTCTCCCTCCCCATATTTATTTAGGCTGGCCCCGCCCTCGCTGCCTAAGCAGTGAAACGGGGGTTGGGAAAGAGAGGCGCTTCGCACAGTTTGAAGCTGAGAAGCAGAGCGCCGCCAGTAAGATGCGCCCCTCGCTACATGTAGACGGTATTCACGCGCGCGACAGCAAAACAGCGCACGAGCCTACCAGAAACATGCGCGTACAGACGCAGCGAGCTAATGCAGAAAGAAGCATAAGACAATAAACCTATTAATACATCTTGCTGATGTGACTTATACTACATGCTTCCCCCTAAAATATTACACCTGCCACCTGCCATGCGTGGCTCAGGCAAATCCAAGCAACTATTTTTGTTGTTTTAAACCCTGCATAAAGTATTTAAAGATGACGACAACAATTCAGATATGAACAAACATAAGAATTATTAAATGTTTAAATGTATCACATGTAAACATTTCATAGACATATCATGTTTTCAGAGTTTTACCTTTATTAGTGTAGTAGTCCGTGGAAGACCGTGAAGCGCATGTAAAGTGAGTTCGCCGTCGATTTAATCAGCATTGTCTTCGTCTTAATTAAAACGAGACATATCTTTATAGCCTACACATGATTATGCGATCTGACGCACTGGACAAAATAAAACATGACAAATTTATTTCGATAACGTAATTTTAGTTCCTTGAAGGATCATTTAAACTACTTCAATGTAAAACAATGACTAAGAGGGCACACTATTACGCACCCTGTCTTAGTAACAGCGACACTTTACCAGAACAGTTGCTTAATGTGTTAAATGTGGTTTGGCTCTAGGAGCCGCTATTCGTATTCTGATAGAGGGAGACGAAAGCCAATCATAGTTTGGTCACGCTTCACGACACACCCATGGACTCCGCCTAAATAACGTATCAGTGTCCAATCAGGTAAACGTTTTGAGATAAGTGGGCGGAGATATCTTGTCCTAGTTCTTGGCGAATTATAATTCAGCTCAGACCCCGTTTACTCGAGTCAAGTCCTGCGGTGTTGACACCCAATCCTTCGCGCGTCTGTATCAATCAGTCATATTAGCCCTGATATACCACACAAAACAAAGATGCCTTTCTTTTTTTATATAATGACACAATATGGTCACGTGTTTAAAATAAAAAATGTCTAAAATAATAAATGCAATGATAAAATTAACATGAAAGATGAAGCTTTTGTTTCTTTACCAACATCTGTGTCATTATAATGCCTCAGTATACCTGCAGCTCTTGCTTAATGTGGGCGAAACGTTCGTGTTTGTAAACAGTATAGAGAAGGAATTGTGTTGACATGTTATCAAGCAACCAAACTGCTCATGAAAACAAATGGTTACTATAGTAACCTTATACCGTTTCTTTGATAAAAATGTTTGATTCCTTCAATGCCAGTTACACGTTTCACTGATTTAGTTACTTTAGTGCTTTAGTTACTTCTTTTGTTTAATTTGAACCACCACATGCGTTCAAATATATACAATTCATAATTCTAGGACTGTTGGAATGGTTTTCATGTAGATCAACAAGTTATTTACTAATATGAAGCTAAAGAAGCATATGTGTATCATAAATAACATTTATTTTATGAAATAAAAAGAAACTGCAAACCCACTAAACCAGTTTTTATTTACATAATCACTGACAACAAGATAAAACGGTGAGGTTTATTTATTAAAATTAAGCTACATTCAACTGTGACTGTACACCCGGTTCTCCAAGTGTTTCATTTGATAACAGAGTGTGGCAGAGGTATCAGTTGACAGAGGTTCATCTTGGAGAGCTGCAGGTGTCAGAACCCTCATATCATAATGAAGATATTTAGTGCACAAATTCTCTCTTTCATGAAATTACATGACACAATGTTTTTGTTAGGGAACAAATATATGTAATGACTGTATACATGGGCAAAACAGTGCAGAGAAATTCTTTGGACAATCTTTGATGCATTTTTGGGTTGATAATAGACTGCATGTCATGACACTGATGCATTGGATGAGCTGAATATCAGGATATGTGCTGATTGCAAACCTGACAATTTAAGTTGACTGTGCTCACTTGAGTTTTCTTTTTAATGTATCTCAACTTTCTCACATAACTGGAGTAAAGCCACACAAATGAATCCAAGTAACTGTCCGCCAGAATCTTGGGTTTAAAAGGATGTTTGAAGGATATTTGCTTGGTCATGAAAATTGCTCTGAATTCATTTCATATTCTGCAAAGACCAAACAGTAGCACATATTCAAAAATAAATGTATGAATGTGAAGGTTACAACTTTGTGAACTAAGACCTTATTTGTGTGGCATTCTAGTGAACAGCAGTTCTAGTAGTTTAAATAATTTCAATACATGGATATTACTTGGGTTTCCATATTTCCATTATAAATATATATATATAATATAAATATATATTTCCATATATGCGCATTATAAATAAGCACCGATAATTTGTTGTTGGTTTAATTTATAGTTCCATAAATAAAAAAGAAAATATTTTCTTGAGGTGGATTAACTGAAGAAAAACCATAACTGCAGTGATGGATGTGTTCCTCATTTCCTTATTTGTCTTGATGAGCTGTTATCTCAAGATCTGTCCTTAGCGTTAATTGTAGTATAGCTGAATGTCAGTATAAACCTTACACAGTTTTTAAAAATATCCTCTGAGATAATCCATAGCAGCTGGTTCATGGTGTCTTGTTGAGCAGATGGTTTTGATGGAGTAGCTTTCAGCAAGTATTTATGATGTTTGTCAGATGACCAGGTGAGCTTGTCCTTTAAAGGGGAGTGAATCATGTGGAAAAAGGGTAACAC
>JAZGTI010002424.1:0-36040 GCA_036877585.1 Botia kubotai
TATCTATTCATAACCCTTAATTGATTGTATATCATGCACTTGTTTCTCCTACCTGTTTCTCTTTGTCTGTGTGTCTGTCTGTTTGTCTGTTTGTCTGTNTGTCTGTCTTTGTGTGCCGTGTACATTTATCATACATGTAAAGCTGCTTTGTAACAATGTCCTTTGTGAAAAGCGCTATACAAATAAAGTTGAATTGAATTGAATTGTTGCAGGCGATGGAGGTAGTCTAAAGGTTTCTCTCCTGCATTCTGATTTTGATTGAGAAATGTGGTGAGGAGCATATTTCTATCCCCAACAGAAGCAAAAGCAGAATCAAGAAGATCAAGATAGGCTTAGGTTAAAGCTAAGGGTCCCAAGGGCTTGATTATGTTAGCTAAAAGAGAGAGGCTCTCGATGATATTCCTGACTACTTGTGCATGACTAATTATGGGGTCATTTAAGTAGAGATTGACTGTCACATGCCAAGTGTCATAATTAATTTTGGCAAGGGACTTCCAGAAAATAATTTCAGCTTTAAGGGTATTTTAAGGAGTTGTGATGCTAACTCGCCACTTCTGACAACATGCTATACTCACTAAACCTCTGGTGTAGTGAGTTCCTGTAGCTCACCTGGTATAGCTATAAATGTATAGCTTGAATGCTCTGTAAATCACTTTGGATAAAATGCATAAATGTAATGTATTGTTATGTGAGTTGGCTGGTTGGGAGCATTACTCACAGGCACCTCAGTCAATTTAGGGGTGATACCCATGTTGTCCGCCATCAGGCACTGCTGCTGGTTCACAATAAAGAGAAGGGCTTTATGAATCAAAGAAAGATTCTATAACATCAAGCACAGATTGGTCTGTAACAGAATCACTGATCCTACTGAGCTCATACTTCTTTCTGCAAACTGTTTCCCACTTAGATAATTGTTTAATCAGAAAGGTAAGCTTTTGTTGTGGTGCTGCCACAGTTGTTGCAGTACGCTTTTGGAAAATTCTGGATTTGCAACACCTACTATTAGGCAAAGGAAGGGCCTCTAAAGCTGTTATGGCTATGAACCATGTTCAAACACTGCTACATGCCCATCAAGCAAAGATTGGGCATCAGTTATCTTTACCATTCTCGATATGCTTCTAAACATATGCAAAATCATTTCAGCAGAGGTCATTATCATTATTAAACAGAGATCTTTGTTAACCTACAAACCAACACACGCAACTCAGTTTACTGCCAGGCCATTAGACAACGTGTTTACAACCAGCCTCTTGTCCCAAATCATCAGAAGGCCTCCTCTATCACCTGGAGGGGTAAACATTGGTGGGGTTGGAGATGCCACCACAAAAAGAACTTTTCTATTGTGTTTAAAAAAGAGAATATGATGGCAGGTTCATTAAAAATTAAGCGCCACAGCAGCCCGGTGGAAATGTTCGTTGTTTAAGATGATCAAACTTTGACTATCCTAATGCCAATTTATAATGCTCAAGCTCTAATTTCTAACTTTTCTTAGATTTAATAAGATCACATACTGTATGTACAAGCAGTGCATGAAGGAGTGCCATAAAGCAAGGGTTGCAACAACATTCTCTTAAAGGGCCCACAACCTGTTTTGCACTAGTGTTTAATTATGGCCCAAGCACTCAAAGTGCAAAGAAACTTATTGTTTTCCATAGGATTATTTCTCTTTTTACTTTCAAGGCTTTCGGGCATTTTGTCCCTGGGCACTTGGTATGTATATCGGGCTGATCACAATAATGTGGCTATTGTAAGTCACAGTTATAGCACCACCAATTGGCAGTAGGATGTGTGTCCCTTACAGCAGACTTATTGTAAAAATCAGACTTTACAATAATCAATTTAAGGCAATACATTGCAGTGTCTTACATCTTTACATAAAATTTTGGATGGCGAAAATATATAGTGAAAAATCAAGCCAGCAGCAGGAAGTGTCTCACAAAAGACTTTAAAATAGTCCTTAATTATTTTCCAATTAAATGCATGTGACAACTATGTATCGTTTACTGAGAAGCACAAGGTGGTGATGGCGCCATAGTGCTTGCCTGTCATCATTGCATGCAGCTATATTTTTGTTTGTTTTCCCACAGTTGCAAAAAAAACAGATGCTGTGCTTGTAGTTTTGTAGACCTAATCTGAAGATTATAAATATGAGTAAATGCTTTCACTGAGTGAGCCACACATATAACTTTTAGTGTGTAAGAAATTGTATATAATATAATTAAATATATTATATATAATATATTATAATATATTATATATATATAATGAACTTGTGTACTAGTGTTTAGTCTATGAAATGCAATTTTTAAGACCACATTTCTAACTTGCATAAAAGGTATGATTCGCAGACCTTCATGACAAAGAGTTAGATTCATTTGTTTGATTCAATTGATTGTCAATTGCATTAAATATTTAAGCCAATGAAATGGGTTCAAATGAATGTTACTCATTTTGGCCAATTAACCTATATCTACTATACATAAAGTACAAAACTAAGCAAAGTTAAGAAAACTTGCTACACGAAGACACCAGAACTTTTAGAAGATGCACTACACTTTTTAAAAGAAAGAATTATAAAAGAGTTAAACATTTTCATAGGTATCAATAGATTCCATTTATTCACACACATTAAATTATTGTCTTGTTACCAATATTTTATAATCCACTGAAGAGTGATTCCAGTTATGATTTATTAGAGCAAATAGTCCCAGCTGATTTTACACAGCTGCAGTGCTTTAAGACATTCTACTGACACTGAACAAAAACTGTATCATGATATGACATTCAGATCTTTGATTTCTGTGAGAATTGTGCACATACATGACATACTCTCACTCTTACACACACTTACACACACTTACACACACACACACACACACACAAATACTTGCTCTAACATGTTCATAATCACACTCAAAGAAGTAAGCTACATTTTTAAGCACAAAGTCTAAATAAACCTCAAAAGTGAATTTAATTAGGTTTAGTCAGATCACATTTTATTCATCCCATACAAATATAAAATGCTCTTTTGGTCATTACATTTTATTAATTTTTTATCTAAAAAAAATAATATTATATCATAAAATTGATATAATTAAAAAAACTGTAATGGTCATGCTGTGTCATCTTTCAAATATTTAATAAATTTAAATATTTAATAATTTTATTTTTTATCAAACAGTAATAAACAGTGTGATGAAAGTAATGATAATGCAGACCAAACAGAGGTTGAGTGCTTGTACAAGGCTTGTTATTTAACGCTATTGTTCCCAATTACATACCTGACAGCACATAAGTGAACAAGCTGTTTGGTGTGGGGGGGGGTCTTCATTAATAACTCTGCTGATCATGCAGTGTTCACACTAAGTATGCATGCTGTCGCTCTCTGAAAAATAATGAAAAGTAATGGCTGTTGCTTAAAGGTTTGGTTTTTATGCTTTTCCTTTCGGTGCGGGGTTTATACAGAACTAAGTATGAAGTATTTTATCTTTGCTGGGTAATTTGCCATTTACAGTTCTTCAGAGGAGCCACAAAGACAAATGTATTAAAACTTTCAGAGACAAACAAATCTTATGTCCTAATGAAAACATCTTCTCTTTGCATTTAAGCACATATAGGGAAACATCTTTACATTAATGCATACATTAGAACTTTATAATATTTCTTTATCTTTAGGTTTTGTCATTTTTCTCTAAATGTAAAGCATTTTCATAAATAATGCAGATCTATTGCGACTTGAAATGAAACCACTGTATTTTAAGTGCAGAAGATTTCAATGGGCCAGTGCACTTATTAAAGAGACATTGTACAGTCATTTCACAACATATCTTTAAACGAAAAAAATGCATTAGGGATATTAAAACACCTACAACTATATAGTCTTCAAAAAGAAATGTCAGTGATGTGTCTGAAGAAATTTTACCTGGACAGCATCACGTAGCGGTTCAGTTCTGCGATTGACTACTTAGCTCATCTTGTCCTGCGCCGAAAATCATCAAGCATAATAAACAGCATCAGTATCAAAGTCTATCTTTACAACCAGTTCGCAAACCCTAAAGCTGATTCGCCAGAGGACATTTGCTTTTTATCTAAACTGCTGAGCTGAGATCAGATCAGACCCTCCCATCTCGAGCCCTTGCCTTCCAGAACTGCGCAGATTGTTAAGAACAGTATTCAATTTTCTCAAACCACACACGATCTTTTATCGTCTGTCTGCCAAGTACAAATAAATGAAACGTTAATCATTGTTTCACACAAACACACATACACACATTGCAGATCATACCTATAAGTTTTTTGTTGTTTATCATGAATAATTTACGCCTTTCTCATTCTGTCACTTTTTGTCTCGTTTTTTCATCATTGCTCAAACAGCTACGGTTGGTAAAGGAGATCATGGTACAATCTCTCTTGATGACCAGCAGCTCCTCATTCCAGCCCTTTGTGATGATATTGATGATAATGATGGCCAAGTAGACATTTTGATTTCTGTGTGTAGAG
Organism: Botia kubotai; assembly: GCA_036877585.1. NCBI lineage: Eukaryota > Metazoa > Chordata > Actinopteri > Cypriniformes > Botiidae > Botia > Botia kubotai. The sequence goes on from JAZGTI010002424.1 coordinate 4,501, forward strand.
TTTGTTTGTAAAGAATCAATATTATATTAAGGGGTTACTTTTGTGATAAAGGACTTTAGCTGTACCAGCTATTCATCATACGTCTGTAGCAAGCAGATAGGTCAAAAGAAATGATATTGCAGTAAAGAGTGAGTCTCCTTATCTCTCTATAGCAGGACACGCCGATCGATACAGAAGCTGCCCCATACTCCTGCAATTATTAATTGCTGATTTTGTCTTCTGCATCTATTAATAGCATATAATAACCTTTATTTTTGTACATAACTTTTAAAGGAGAAATGGAGTGGCATTGAAAAAGTTTGCTTGCATGGGCTTTGAGACGGGACCGATAAGTCCGAATGCATGCGTAAGACATTCTAACAATTATGCATTTAAATTATATTATTATTTAGGGTCCAACATAAGGTTAATGCATTAAAGGTAAAAAATGCCTTTATACCTTGATGACGAGATAAATTAAAATGCAAAAAATACCATGTAAAATGTAATGTAAATTGTAAGTATGAATGTGAAAACATTATGTGATCTTTACGTGTGTACCGTTATACTGTTAGCCAATAGGCAAGGCCGAAGACTAAACAGGCCTACCAATGACTAACATTGCTATTAAATTCGTTTTGTATTGAAAACGTACTATGCTGTACCCCATATATAAGTGTGTCCTTTAATAAGCAGTTTGGCCTCTCAGTTATGTACTATCAGATGACGGGCTGAAGTGAATTTGTGTGTCCTGGTACATCCTAGCGGTCGTTAGGCGCAATGGGCTCAGTTCAAACCTTTAGCAACTCCCTCATACACTACAGGCAGTCTCATACAGGGACACACGCCTCTTTGCAAGCTCTATCACTAACAACCGTCAAACTTCTACCGCTATCTTATATGCTGAACGTAAAAGCAAACGCAGGATTAAATATAATGTTTTCTATCTCTGGACTTGACTCTTTACGCGGCTGGAGCTGATTGTTAGGACAGGAGGAAGACCGACCCACGACAGACTCATGAAAATTAACATTTGACAAGACCGCTTGCGTTTATCTGATGGACTTTAATAATTTGAACCCTAAAAACTAACTTTTTCATACAGGTTGTGCCTTAATGACGCTTCATCAGTCTCATGGCCTCTTAATAGGCATGAATTCGTAAGCTTTGGCGCTCCCGTTTGCTGGATATTATGGAGAATTTATAACATAAAATGACTTTTCATCCTTTTCACTCTGACGGCAAGGATTATGTCAAGCGCCAATCCACTCGGCTATTGGAAGAAATAAACATTAATTACAAACTCACGCAGAATGGTGAAAGTTGAAAGTTCATTCTGAATCAACTGGAGGACCCTAATCATTTACTTTCCTCGCAGTGACAATGACAGGGATATGCATTTGAAATTAAGTTTGTAAAAGCATGCAAAAATGAACTCCTGAGGACCAGCCCTACAACGATTGGAAAACGGCTAACCTACTCTCGGCGTCCAAGGTGTTTTGGATGGATGAAGATAGTTGAGGGTCAAGTAGTTAATTGCGGAGTCCGTCCCACATTTCCATATCAGCCTGTCCACTAGAGTTCGGTCAATCCAATGCATCATTTACTATCAAAATGACACATCAACACACCGGCAGATAATTTCCGTTATTTTGCTGCTTGCGTTTTTGAGCAGATTTCTTTCAGTTGGTCTTTGCTGATGTATATAAAGGAGGAAGATCTCTTGCAGAAGAATGTCCCGTCGAAAACAAGCGAAACCGCAGCAGCTCAGATCGGAAGAGGACTCACTGCTGGAGCTGTTACCCGTTCGCGGTTAGTGTTCTGCTGTTTTCAACCTGTGCTGCTTCATTAAAACATCGCAAATAAGAGCCATAACTCCAAAGCTTTGTTACAAAGTCATTCGATTTAGTGAAAATTAGCTTAACGTCTACAGCAATATTATGACGTGTGATTTACTACTTTATTTTTCGATTGTCCAGGTTAGGATAAACATAAGTTTAACTTTACTTTAACAATACATATATATTTTCAAATTTTGTTAATATTTCATACCAACCAAAAGTACCAACAAAAAAGTTAATATGGTAAATGCTTCAATGTAATGTAGCATACATTATACAAGTATTACTAAAGGCTGCATATAAATATGAAATATTGGCCGCTAACTAACGCGTTGGATTTGGGGATTGATATTAAACTCTCCAAATATTAATATAACAAACACACCATTAGGGTGCATTGTCACATTGTTACTGTGGCAGTAATAATTAGGACAGATTCATGTAAAAAATAATTTATCGCCTATCATGTTGTACCTTTGCAAAATCCCCTGTTTTTTACTCAGAGGTCCTCCGAAAATAATCAGTTTTTGCATAACTTTTTTAATTGCCGGATAAAATTGCAGGGCATGTTTATGTATATAGCACACTTTGGATGTATATATAAATACACGTAGGCCTATATTTCTACAATTTTGTATTTTATTGCCATTTAATGTGTGCCATTTCAACTGTTATTGTGGCAGAAAACCGACTATAATTTCTACATTAAATAGTTTTCATTGTAACGATTTTCAAAATTATTCATTACTGTTACATGACAATTATTGCATTGAATTTTTTTCTTTAAACCATGCCAGACTTTTAACTTAAATAATTAAAAAAATCCTTACATACATTAACACTGTTTGAAGCTGTTTGACGTGCTTTTCTTTGCGTGCATGCTTTTCAAAATGTACCTTTCTTGGACAGTTTATTAAACATGAATAATATTTGTATTGCCACACCTGTATAACAGACACACACACACACACATATATGTATGTGTGTATTGTTTATTTGTATCAACAGTGTTAGCACACTGTTGATACAAATAAACGTTTATTTCCACCAGCACCACATTAATTATTTTTGGAATATGATTGGAATTCTACTTCATTTTAATAGAAACAAATTAATATTTATTGTTTTCCCTAATACAGTAATCAAAAATAATAAAAAATAAATAATCTATGCTGTACGGATATATAACCTAATGGTCTGACATAGGCATGAGTGTTCATATACCACTTTTATAGTAAAATCTTATATGTCATGTAATGTAAGTGTATACCAGTAAGAATATTTATTTCAGTAGATTTGTTCCCTATAGATGTTAGTCCAGTCTTTAGGTGCCCAAGTTAATAATCAGATTCTCTGTTTCACTTTATACCCCCATCCCAAACCTCTGTTCCACTTTCCCCTAGGGAGGGCTGCTTCAAATGTTCTGATACTGCATGTTCTTAACCTTTGGCTGTATGAACTCACAAGGGTGTCTGATAAATATCATGGGGCATTGAAGATGTTCATTTGGCAAAGCGGCTTGCATGTGTGCTCTTAAAATTAAGTATTACTTTTGATGCTTGTTATTTTCACTGAACTCTCTGCCCAGCCAAAAGGGTCTTGCCCTGTTCATCTTATACAGTTTACAGCTTCTTTTGTAATGTATAAAGTTATACAGCTGCTTATAATCATACAATTTATTCCAAACCATTTTGGAAGTGTTCATAATTGATATAGGTTAAATCTAATTATGTTAAAGTAACAAAATAGGGTAAAGTTTTCCTGTCTTTGATCAATTCCAAATCGCTAAATTTATATTTTTGCCGCTTATATTGACTGTTATGGACTCACTTAAAAGATTCTTGATTTACTTAGCATTACTGATCTTTCCTAAAAAAAAACAAAATCTGCTTTAACACTTTAAAACACTTTAAAAATGTGCAGTTGCAGTGCGTACATGATTTTACCATTACAATACTTTCAATTGCGTCACCTAACTAAAGTAATTTAGTCATATTTAATAGTATAGAGAAAAATTTTTACATATTGGGAGTTTTATTTTTTCATTTTAATTTATTCAGTGTATATGATGCCACTCTTTTAAAAATGAGAAACCTTTGATTTCCTCAGTTCTGCTATCTACATTTATATGAAGTATTTTGATCTAATTATCCAATTTAAGATAACTAAACGATTTAGTCTTATCAGATATCAGTGTTTTTGCCTTAAATAAAATGCACATTTTTTTCATTCAGTAGACATCATTAGGTAACATGCTATATGCTGCATATAAAAACTGCCCTAAAAATTTAAATTACAGTTCATCACTTAATTACAATCCAATTTTACAGTCCTAATTTTAATTCAATTTATTTATTACAAAAAGCAGTTAAATATATACAATAAAGATTTTTTATATAGTTTACATGAACATATTTCTCCAGTTTAAAAGCAGCCAGTCACATTCATGTATGACATGAATGTATTGCAGACTAAATGTTGTCGTTGAAGATAAAGGGAACATGCTAATTGTTAATAGTGTGGCTGCACAAAGCTTTAGTTGTTTTAAAGAAAATAGAGTTCCTATTGTGGTATAATGGCAAAGCCTTTGTCTGTTTCTCATTCTTTGTGTGTGTGTGTCTGTGTTCTTCAGTTCTCTGCATGTTTATGCCTTTTCCCTTTTGGTATTACAGGCAACCTAATTATAGGACACTGGCATGCATAGTTTCATAAATTTTGAGCAAGCTTAATAAAATTAAAAGCTATTTTAAATACAATTTGAATTGAAATAAAGCTTTACAACAATATTACTCATTTTTTAAGGATTTTAAAAAATTACTTTATTCTTATTTTTTTCTAATTAATTCTCATTTTTTTCTGTGTACTTATTATTTTACTCTTAAAAATAAATCTGCATTAATCATAGAGAAAAAATATTCAAAACAATCAAACAACATAAAGCATAGTGTTTCCTGACGTAACATTTTCTACAGTGTAGGAATACAGGATTAACGTTTATATTATATATAATGGTGATTTATTTATTTTGTTATTTTTGCCTTCCTGTAGTGAATTGCAGTCTTCACTGTTATGAGGTTTAAATAAACCTCTAAAATTCTTTTAAAAATATTTGTTTTATATAATTATTATTATTATTTCTCCGTGGAATCCTAGTGAGAGCATCACAAATCTGACTTGTGACAAAGTGAAGTTGGACTGTATGAAAACAATGGAAATCAATGGCTTGTATGTATGTACTTGTACTTGAGGTAACTAGTGGTAACTTAGGCATGAAGGATAAAATGTCCACTGATATTTAAGCAAATATATTTATTTTCATTTGTCTACAAACACAATCTCAACTCCATACAACTAAAAATATTTACAAGGTGTTCCAGGTAATTCTAACATTCCCCCAGTGAGATTATACATTTAAAATATATATAATATAATATATATATGGCTTGCTCACTGCATTCACTCACACATATATATGTGTGAATGCTTATTTTTTTTACATTTGTAACTTGCCAAGAAATAAACACATTTTAATTTTTGCCTTCCAATTTCCTCTTAGTCTCAGCTGAAGGAGTGGATGATTCAGACAGTGGAAATGAGAGCCGCAGTGGGAGTGAAGAGACCCATGTTTGTGAAAAATGTTGTGCTGAGTTCTTTAAGTGGTCTGATTTCTGTGACCATTTAAAGAGCTGTACCAAGAATCCACTGGTGCTAATTATCAGTGACAATGAAGTGACTTCAGACCCTGTACAGGAGTACTTTAGCGAGCCATCACCTGTGCACAGCTGCACCAGTGAGCCAGGAGATAGTGAGGATGCAGGAGAGGAAAGCCACATGCCTAAAAAAGGTGATGAAGAAGCAGAGATGATGCTGGAGGAGGGTGCTGTATTGGACAAAGAGAATGAGCCCATGGAAGTGGAACTGTCTCCTGAGAAACCCATAGACTCTGAGGACCAAGATACATCAGCAGATCTTGACATTTGCCTACCTCAACTTGAGGACCACAGCCAATCCTCTGAGGCAGGATACGTAATACCCAGCACCAATGTTACATTAGAAACATTGCATGGAACCCGTGTTGCTGTGGCCCAGTTTTCTCAGAGCACCCGAGGAGCACTAGCCAGTGGGGTGTCAACTATGGCCATACCTATGATCCTGGACCAGCTCATGGCCTTGCAGCAACAACAAATTCACCAGCTCCAATTAATAGAGCAGATTCGGAGCCAAGTGACACTAATAAACAGGCAGGCCCCCACACAGTCAGCACTTAACCATCACAACCACAACACAAATGCTAGTATACAAGTAACTTCATCCTCCAGTATATCCACAGTGCCTGGTCAGCTCCAGGTACGTGCGTTCATTACACCTCATGTTCATCAGCTTCCTATCAAAGTGACCTCTAACATAAAAGGACAGGTCTCAGTTTCATTATCCTCAGCTTTGGAGGGAGCATGCTCCAGTGTTTCACAGACTGGCCCTGTGGCCAATTCCGAGATGAGCAACATTATCACAACAACCAGCTGTAATGTGGTTTCTTCCCAACTGCCACCATGTTCAACATCTAGTGCTAGTAGTAGCAGCAACAGTAGCTGCATCAGCAGTAGCAGAGGAACTGGGAGTGGAAGCATGTGTGGCATTTCACTTCCAAGAACCACAACTAGTCCTTTAACTCTGAATCATGGAAGACTGCCAGCATCCCCCTCCAGCCTTCCCCTCTTATCTCACAGCTCTTCCAGCAGTGTTATCTTCCCTAACCCACTGGCCAGTATTGCAGCAACAGCAAATGCTATTGATCCTTGTTCCTCCCTAATGAAGCATCGCAAAGGAAAGCCCCCAAATGTCTCTGTGTTTGAAACCAAACCCAGTGCAGAAGATACCTTTTTCAAACACAAGTGTAGATTTTGTGCCAAGGTGTTTGGAAGTGACAGTGCCCTGCAAATCCATCTTCGTTCCCACACTGGTGAAAGGCCTTTCAAATGCAATATTTGTGGGAACCGCTTCTCCACAAAAGGAAACTTGAAGGTTCATTTTCAGAGACACAAAGAGAAGTATCCTCACATTCAAATGAACCCTTATCCAGTTCCTGAGTATCTGGACAATATACCAACCAGCTCAGGTATTCCTTATGGCATGTCATTGCCCCCAGATAAGCCTGTTACAACATGGCTGGACAGTAAGCCTGTTTTGTCTACAGTCCCGACCTCAGTAGCACTGCAAATTCCACCAACTATACCCAGCATTATGGGAGGCTATGGGGATTCAGCTAGTCTCACCCCTTTATGCAGATCACCTCAACGGCCATCTCCTCCATCAAGTGAATGGACATCTCCTACATCTTTGTCTCCTAATCATCTCAGTACAGAGACTAACATTTCACACATTTCTAGTTCACCACAACCAAGTGTGCTGAGTGGCACACCCCCAGTTCTCAAACCAGAAGTCGCTCATATACCACCCAACTGTACCATCAGGCTTGGGGAAACAAGCATATCCAGTATTTCTATTCCCCAAGTCATTCGTCCATCCACAGTTACAGCCACAACTACGACTAGAGCACAGATCACAGATTCAATGAATACTGTACCCTCTGTCACGCATTCCTCCATACAAATGGTCTCCAATCAGTTCAAGGCCAGATTTCCTTTTGGTGGCCTCCTCGACTCTATGCAAACATCAGAGACGTCAAAACTACAGCAACTGGTGGAAAACATTGATAAGAAGATTACAGACCCCAACCAATGTGTCATCTGTCATCGTGTGCTTAGTTGTCAGAGCGCTCTGAAGATGCATTATCGCATTCACACAGGAGAAAGACCTTTTAAATGTAAGATATGTGGCCGTGCTTTCACAACCAAGGGTAATTTGAAAACACACTTTGGGGTTCACAGGTCTAAGCCCCCTCTCCGGGTACAGCACTCTTGTCCTATATGCCATAAGAAGTTTACAAATGCTGTAGTCCTGCAGCAGCATATACGCATGCATATGGGGGGGCAGATTCCTAACACACCTCTGCCTGAGGGATTTCAGGAAACAGATCTTTTGTTTGATGAGAAAAGCTTAGATGCCATGAGCAATTATGATGATGACCTAATTGATGAGATGGAGACAGCATTAGAAGATGAAGTAGTTCTTAAACAGGGGGATATGGACCCACTCAAACCACTCCAATCCTACACAGAAATGTCTCCAAACAACTCACCACCAACCTCTCTCATCTCTAGCATTGCTGCCGCAGACAGAGAAATAAAGCAGACTGATACAACAGTTAACTACTCCTTTGGTCTAAAGCCCCCAGAAAATGGGAAGGAAAAAGAAAATGGAGATGTGTTTAAGAATGACTCAACTGTGGGAGACTTGGAGAATAACAGGTTTGGGAGTCCAGCCCAGTCTGAATCATCAAGCTCTATGGAAGCTCTGTCTCCTGTTTGTAGCCAGTCTGAGAGTCACCTCTCCAAGTCCCCAAGTCAGGCAAACAGCTGCAGAAAGGATGAGATTCAGAATCCCATTGCAGTGAATGCAACAGTGAAGTCTGAAAAATCAGACATGCCTTCTCCTGGATCAGAGAACACAGGGGCATTAGATCTTACTGCCACACAGCCCACCAGACCTTTTGTCAAAGATGAAAGTCACTTCGGTCTACTGTTTCTGGGGAGAGACAGAGGTAGTCATGTAGCCCATTAGCAGGCTTGTTTATTTCTCTATTAATACATAGTTTTTTCTGTTGTAAAAAATACACAATTACAATAGAATGAGTTTTTACATAGGTTTCTGCTTATACAGTTATATTTATGTGTGGAATGTTTGTGTGTTTTCTAGCTTTTAACACTCCCAGCATGATGAGCTCAGAACCAAACATAGTCAAACTTGAGATAAATGGGCATAGTAATCCACTGTCATTGAGTGAGGATCCCCATCTATTAGTGGGTCTTCAGGCACCTGCTGCAGCTCCTCAGACAACTACAAGCCTCAACTTCACTCCAATGCTGGCACCGCCCCCACCTCGAAGGACCCCCAAACAGCACAACTGCCTCTCCTGTGGGAAGAATTTTTCATCAGCCAGTGCTCTTCAGATCCATGAGCGCACTCATACAGGAGAAAAACCTTTTGGCTGTTCTATCTGTGGTAGAGCTTTCACCACAAAGGGAAATCTTAAGGTATAGCCAGAATAAATGTCTGTGTGTATGCACATACTTAAAAACAATGTATAGTATAATGCAATGTAAGTTGCTTTGGATAAAAGCGTCTTCCAAATGCGTAAAAATACGAATGTATACATTTAAAAATGTACGTGTTCATTTTTTTGAAAGAAACAGAAATCTATAATAGATCTATTATAGATTTCTGAATGAAAATCAAACAGAACACAAAAAGTTTGTGCTTGTGATATGTCAACTGAATGATTATGGTTCTTGTTTTTTTAGGTCCACATGGGAACCCACATGTGGAACAATGCACCAGCCCGCCGGGGAAGACGACTCTCAGTGGAAAACCCAATGGCTCTTCTAGGAGGAGATGCTATGAAATTTACTGAGATATTTCAGAAAGATCTTGCAGCACGAGCTATCAATGTAGACCCAGGCTTCTGGAATCAGTATGCTGCAGCCATTACCAATGGTCTGGCACTGAAAAATAATGAGATCTCTGTCATTCAGAATGGAGGTATTCCTTCAATTCCTATTAGCCTGGGAGGAGATGGCATCCCTGCTGTAGGAGGGATGTCAGGAGGAATGGAGAGGTCTCGTACTGGCAGCAGCCCTCCTTTGACTGGACTGGAGAAGAATAACCTAGAAGTGGGAACTGGAAATCCCTTTTCCAGATTTATAGAAGAGAACAAAGAAATTGGGATAAATTAATTATTTGCATTTAGAAAAGGATACAGACAAAAGACTAATAACTTATATTATGTGTAGATGATATGTTGTTTAGCTTTGGAGCTCTAGTAATTAGTTCCCTATTCATACAAAACAAAATATAAATATTTGTGTCTCCTTTGAAAATATTTTGTCTTGTAAGGTTTGCATGATACTTATTGGTTTCTATCAGTATATTTCCTAGTAGTATGGTGCCCCGACATATAAACGTGATTGCTGGTTGACATGGGTAAAAAAAGACAATAATGAGCAGATGAGCAATTTCTAGGTGGATAAACACAGTTGTTTACAGCACATTAAAGATGAAACATGGCATTAAATAATATCTTAGGGATCTTTTTTATTTATTAACTAAACACTTGATAGGAAAAAAGCTATTTTAATTTCTACATTATTCTTCTGCCATTGTCTTTTGTTGTCCAGTCTTTAATATTTATCATATAAAAAAGTGGGTATATAATGGCCCTGGGGTTGTATTAATCATAATATTTTATTTTATTTTTATTTATCTAAATTTTCATTTTTAAATATCTCTTTAAAAAAAGACAAAATGTTACTAAATCTTATCAATGCAAAGATTGTGATGTTTTTAGGGTATCTAGCATGTATTTGTGTAACAGATGTGTTGCACAATTGGACAGCTATGGTATCTAAAGCTGCTACACTCACAAGCCTGATTTTAACCTTTGTAATAAAATGAAATAGACCCACAAAAACTGTTACTGTATACTGAGAACAAACAAAACTGGTGTGCATATTTTGTAACACATCACAAAAGATTGATTGTGGATTTGCAATTTGTCATGTTTCTGAATGCACTTTTAAGAGAAATGGTCTTGTCTATTAATTCTATTAATAGACAAGACCATTCTATTAATGTTCAGAGCTCTCTGTAGCAATGTCAGTGCTTTATTCTTGTTCGCTTGTGGGGTTTGTAAATGTAAGTTCTGGCAGGGGGACAAATGTATAAGTTTTGGCCCCTGCACAACAATCTTCAGACATTCTGTCTAATCAAAGTATAAATAAAATGAAAACAGATTATGTCTTTTTATCATTGTCTCTGTATATCTATATCTACAGCTGTGGATAAAATTAAGAGACCGCTTCAAAATTTTCTTAAATCAGCATCTCTACACAAGCACTGCTTACCTGCTTAATGAATTACTGATTAAGCGATCACCTGAACCAAATATAATTGATGAGGAAAAGTATAGAAAACATGATTGGGGTCATCACTATCCTCTTTCAATAAGAACAGCTGGATGGCAAAACAAGTGCTATTAGAACCTCAAAAGTAAGTGGAATAATAACTGTTGACTATGACAAAAGAGTTGAAAAAAATGTTTTGAGTGAGGAAAAGAAGGTTTTAATTCTGGCTTTACTAGCAGAGGAATACAATGAGCGTTAGGTTGCTTAAAAAATATAAAATGAAGCACACATAATAATGTTCAACTCTGAAATATAGAATATAGAAATATGGACTACACATGCAAATTGAAAAGTAGCAGAGATTTGACTTGAAGTCATACGCAGTTTATTCAGCTACCTATTTAAAAGTCTTATGGCTGAGGGAAAGAAAGAGTCCCTCAATCTTGTAGTCCTGCATTTGGTGATGGTGGCTGAGGTCTTATTTCTGATCGTGACAGACTATGGTCTGCCAGTCAGGAAAATCTAAAAGCCAGTCGCAGAGTGTTAGGTGTATTCCAAAACAAAGCTGAACATGCAAAAATAACTTCATCTGGTCTATGTGTAGTAGATATGTGTCTTAATGTAACTAATGTACATGACATACACTATATTGCCAAAAGTATTAGCTCATCTGCCTTTAGACGCATATGAACTTAAGTGACATCCCATTGTTAAACCATAGGGTTTAATATGATGTCGGCCCACCCTTTGCAGCTATAACAACTTCAACTCTTCTGGGAAGGCTTTCCACAAGGTTTAGGAATGTGTTGAATTTTTGACTATTCTTTCAGAAGCGCATTTGTGAGGTCAGACACTGATGTTGGACGAGAAGGCCTGGCTCGCAGTCTTCGCTCTAATTCATCCCAAAGGTGTTTTATCTGGTTGAGGTCAGGACTCTGTGCAGGCCAGTCATGTTCTTCCATACCAAACTCGCTCATCCATGTCTTTATGGACCTTGCCTTATGCACTGGTGCGCAGTCATGTTGGAACATGAAGAGGCCATCCCCAAACTGTTCCCACAAAGTTGAGAGCATGGAATTGTCCAAAATCTCTTGGCATGCTGAAGCATTAAGAGTTCCTTTCACTGTAACTAAGAGGCCAGCTCCTGAAAAACAACCCCACACTATAATCCCCCCTTCACTGTTGGCACAATGCAGTCAGACAAGTATTGTTCTCGTGGCAACCGCCAAACCCAGACTCGTCCATCAGATTGCCAGATGGTGAAGCGTGATTCGTCACTCCAGAGAACGCATCTCCACTGCTCTAGAGTCCAGTGGCGGCATGCTTTACACCACTACCGACGCTTTGCATTGCACTTGGTGATATATGGCTTATGGTGATATGGCATATGGATATATGGCTATAACGCCAAGGTCATGGGTTCGATCCCAGGGATTGCACATACTCAATGTATAGTGATCAATGTGTAGTATATTGCAATGTAAGTCGCTTTGGATAAAAGCGTCTGCCAAATGCATAAACATAAACAACAAACATATGGCTTGGATGCAGCTGCTTGGCCATGGAAACCCATTTCATGAAGCTATCTACACACTGTTCTTGAGCTAATCTGAAGGCCATATAAACTTTGGAGGCCTGTAGCGATTGACTCTGCAGAAAGTTGGTGACCTCTGCGCACTATGCGCCTCAGAATTCACTGATCCCGCTCTGTGATTTTATGTGGCCTACCACTTCGTGGCTGAGTTGCTGTTATTCCACCCATCGCTTCCACTTTGTTATAATACCACTGACAGTTGACTGTGGAATATTTAGTAGCGAGGAAATTTCACGACTAGACTTGTTGCACGGGTGCTTACTGAGCCCATTCTTTCACAAATGTTTGTAGAAGCAGTCAGCATGGCCAGGTGCTTCATTTTTTACACCTGTGGCCATGGAAGTGATTGGAACACCTGAATTCAATTTTTTGGATGGGTGAGCAAATACTTTTGGCAATATAGTGTATCTGCACTGTAGACACACACACATTATTTATCTAAATGGGACCATAAACAGTTTAAAAAAACAACTAAATTAACACAGACAAACCCTGTCTCTTTGAAGAGCAATGCATTTTTAGAATTCCCTAAAAAGAGGTTTTATCAGATTTGTCTGGGGACATTTTGTGACAAAGTTGTTGGCAAATAGGCAGATCCATTTGAGGCTTAAATAAAATTGGAACAAGAAAAAACAATAACCAACCCTGCATTTAGGATGCTAATTACATTACAGAATTAAACATTAAATAAACATTAAATAAACCTTGAAAAAACGATAAACGATAAAAAAACAATACAAGGAACGTGCATACAATCCAGAGGACAAATATGACTAAGATAAAGCTGTATGTAAAGACCAGAGTAAATTAAAATAAAGAAATGCTTCTCCAGCCACATTAAACAGATAATAATCATTACCAAGCAGCTGACATTTTAATTCCTTGACCAAATCATGCCTTCATGAAGGCCTATGTGTTTCAAAATGAGTTAAAGCAATCAAGAAAATCAAAAATTATAATATATTTAATATATTATATATATTTAATTTAGCAATCTTTATTCATTTAAGTCAATGCAAACACAGTTGTTCATTGATCGTTCATGTTAGTTCATTATACATTACCGTTAATTAATGTTAACAGCTTTTGATTTTAAAAATGTTTAAAATTAAAATAACCCAAGATTAAAAAATGCTGCATTTTTATTTTTAATGAGGTGAGGTTTGACATATTACACGTAATAATTAATTAGTGTAACAATTACATAAAATTCTGTTCAGTCATGTGTGCAGTTTACATTTACATTTAGTCATTTATCTGACGCTTTTATCCAAAGCGACTTACAAATGAGGACAAGGAAGCAACTTCAATTACAAAGTGCTTCCTTCAACTGTATTACAATACAGTTGAAGACGTGTTGTCCTGCATTGGTGTGATGCTGTGAGCAGCTCTGAAACAGCAGCTGTAAATATTCTCATTGATCCATAGAGAGCTGGTCTGTGATGATGCAGCCGGAAAGCAGCAGTATAAATTTGCCTGACAGGAAACCAATCCTATTTTCAAAGATCCTGGATGTTAGATGAGTATTTTAGACAACGGTTTTGTTGTCTTTCCGTTTTATTATATTACGATATTGTGACTAAAAAAGTAAAAACTGGAGTGTAGATAAATTCATCATTCAATATTACTCTATTTTATACTAGGCAATGTCAAAGAAAATGAAATTGTACTGTACTGAACAGTACTGAAAATATCAATATTGTGTATTTTTTGAGTAGCCTAATGGTAACATTTTTGAATGCGCTTTCTTTTTACTTGGCTGAACTTTTATGTTGTGTTTTTGACCACAGAAAACGATTGTGTGAAATCTACTTCATACAATTCATGTAATCCACAATAGAGGTATATACACAGAATTGCTAATTATCAAAAATTCTGACTTTTTAAGTATTAGGTTTAGCCTTGTACTATTGGCATGTTGTAATATATTGTCTCTCCTTACTGTACGACAAGATCAAATCCCCATTACCATTATCTTCCTTTTCTCTATTTATGTATTTATTTACTTTTTTGGTAATTTTATTACGTTTATTTATTAAATTTAAGCCTATCCACAGGAGACTGAGATGAATGTTGTTGTAGTGCATGGATTTAAGTAATCATTTTACAGAAAAAAAGAGTTAAAAGGAAATACTGAACAAACTATATTGCCTCTGCATTGACTACAGTTGCAACCTAATATTTTGATAATGTGTTCATTCCTGTGAAAAAGCAAAGGCCTATGAGAAATTTTTCTGACAATTTACAGTCTGTAGGTAATATACATTTTAAAGATCTGCAGCATTCACACCTTGGATTAGGATTAGAAAAATAAGCATACAGAGGACAAAAAAACTTAATGGAAAATTAATGTATTACGTCTCATGAAAGGCCATAAACAACAAATTTAAATTGACGGCTCTGTCAATCACATACAGCTTTAACATTATATGTACCTCCAATGTAGGTTGACGACAGGCGATGGTTAACGTGATGCTGTTCAAGCTTTGTCCTGAGGACTGACATTATTTTCAGCACTGAAATTACAGGCCTCAATGTGGTAGTCTCAATCACTCACGTTGTGATGTTTAACAATGAGCTTTCTGTATAGCAAATCATTTTAAAAGTGTATGAATCATGACAGATGTGATGATTCATACAGAGATATTATTTCACCCTGAAGATACAGAATAGATAAGATTTGTAAAAAAGTGCATGTCAGGATCTTTATCCAGAGCTATTTATTCATATTAGCATGAATTTATTTACACCAAGTTTCCATTTGTTAAAATTAAGTACCTTAGTTACCATGAACTCACAATTAGCAATAACTAACCACATTTATTATTCTTAATTTCAACATTTATTAATACGTTTTTAAAATAAGTTTTTGTTAACATTATTTATTGCACTATGAACTAAAATAAAGAGACCATGCACAAATGTATTTACAATAACTAACATTAACAAAGAACATTAAATGTTGTAAATATACATTGTTCATTGTTAGATTATGCTTTTAAACTGAATAAAAATGAATAAAGTCCAAGAACTTATTGTTTCTGATGATTTATGACAATGAGTATGATTCTTTACATTCTGAACCATTACATAATGAACCATTTTTAACACTTTAAAGACATTAACAGTAATGTTTTATTACACTTAGCTCCTCAAATTTTTACACATTAATCAAATTAAATGTATCATTGGTATTACTGAGTAAATACCATACACAAGAACATGAGAACTATAAAAAGTGAGCAAATGTCTAGTAGTTTTATTTTAGATATTGCTGAAATTTATTCACAACAATACTGTTTATTACAAATATTTTTTAAATGTTTCATGACTTTCCGCAATGTCCAGCATTAGCATATCAATAATGATTTAGGATGTTGTATACATTGTAATGGTGGTGAAAATAACAAATTATGATGAAATATATGAAGATAATTATGCAATTTTTTATGTTTCATAAATTTAATTTTATAATATTTTTTATGAATTGTTTTTATTCTCAGGACCGAAAGCTTCTCTCAACAATGTTACAAGACACACATTTTTATTCCTTCATGTATATAACACAACATCCATTCCTTTTACTAGTATGTTAATTCATTACCCAGTAGTATTTTACTGTCAGTCAGAGCTGGTAAAGCTCACTTAATTGACTGTTTGCTGAAATCAAATGACATATTCCTAGATATTATAAAATATAACACAAGGTATACATGAATAATAAATAGTAGTATAATAAAAAATAACTCTATATGACTTCTTGAATCTAAGTGTTCTAAGTATTGTTAAGGGCTATGTAGATTTGAAATCTGAACTTATTTTTCATTCATCATCACAGATTTTTGCACATTTTATGAGGCGAGATGTCAAGTCTGTAAATAAAAATATGACTCTTAGCAATTTCAACATTCATGGTATAAGTAATTTATAACCTGCTGAGAACATTTTCTACACATGCAATTTTCAATGCCCTGTGTATACCAAGCACTAATTATCCTACAATGTTCAACATTATCTTAATTAAAAAAAAAAGAAATGTTTGGCAACTGTATAGTTAGATGCATGTGGTAACATCCCAACAATACAGAAATGTTTAAAGCAGACAGGTTTGAGCATGTGTGTTATGGCTCTTTAGTATTAAAAAATAGCAAGAAGATGTGTCCTTACATTTTCTATTTGTATAACTTTCCCGCTCTGTAGGCAGAACTAAACTAAACTTTTTTTTAACCTGTACCATATTTAAAATAAAGGTGCCATATTTAAAAAGAAAATTAATTATAAAACACACAAGCATTTGAGTGTGTTTGTGTAAGTGTTCGGAATAGCTGTAAATACACTGTGTGGTATTGTCTTCTGTAGGACATAGTTTTACGTTTTTCATAGCTCACCTTCTTGATAAAGCTAACAACATATGCATGGCTGTAAGACAAACACACTTCAATTCTAACCACAATACTATCAGAGGGAAGCATGCCCAACATCAAGGGAAACAGAATTGAAAAAGATCTGAATACTATGAACTGTAAAGTTAATGAACTTTGCGAGAGAGAGATTGATAGATAGATAGACTTTTGCCTAAAGAAGCCATTTTGTTCTGAAAAATATGACCAAAAATATAATAAAACTTTGCTGGTGGTGGCCTAGGATTTTGCACAGTATTGTACATATTTTATAATTGTCTACTGCAGTTCTAATCAGAGTCTGGGTGTCTGCCTGTGTGTGTTAGGTTTTATTCATGCTACCTCTCAATGCTGAGTTGATTTTTTTGTGTTGTTGGTGTGTCTTTGTGTTGGCATGAAGCAGGTTTTCTGAGTGCAGCTCTATGAAATCAATGTCCATCTCTATGGCAGGCAGCAGCTGATCTTGCACCAAGCAGATGGGCTGATAGCTGCAAGGTGGACTTCAACATAGACTCAGAACAGACTCCAAATATTCATAGACTGGCTCGAAAAATTGAACTATTCACAATGCCCTTCTTTTGGTTGTTTCATGTATTTGTTTCTGTACAGCTATTTGTTTCTAACTAGGAAATTGTTAAGCATTTTGTTAATTATGCCAGGGATATCAGCTGTATCAGTGTTTTTTGAGAGGTTACACAAATCACAGACTTGAAAAACATTTAAATAAAACATTTCTGCACACATCATGACACTGAAGACACTGTAGGAGCTAGTCAGGTGGCAGGAAACCTCTCTGTGGTTTTGAAATAGGTGAAAATGCTGACAATAACACATTACTTTGGAGGGTGACAAATGGCAGTACTAAAGTTTGCCTCACATGCCTGAAGAAGTGTTCTTAAGGGTATGTTTGTCTGGCAACAACCCTAGCTATAAAACACTTACTTTTGACACCATCTTAACGTGATGCTTAGTCATGGATAACATACTGAAATGAGGAATATTTCATTATGATGTAATTTGGAGCAATAAGCAGTAATGATTGAGCTCAGGAAGCCACCTTTATTGAGAATAATCCATCAGAGTGATCTGATGAGTACTGGTAAATGATTAACCTAGGGCTACATGATAAGCAGCCTATTAAATGTCACAGATATTTGATCTGTGAGGGACGGTATTACATGCTGTCACCTAAATCAACCCTCAACACAAACTTATTAATTACGACAAAATTACGACAATGAAGCATCATTTATCTAAATAATAAAAGTGCAGGAAAGAGTTGAAGAGATAAGGAAGTAGATCTAAACCGATATTAATGTTAATCAGACCTAATCAGATAATGCTTAAGGATATAAAGAGAAAGGATCAACATTTGGTAGGTTTTAAATGGAACAATTAACATGGTTTATTTGTGAATTAACAGTTTTTTTTATTTAAATGGTGTCAATGATCATCAAATTGGATTGTGGAAGGTTGTTTTCAGTAGGTATATGTTAAAGATATGTGATTCCTATAGCTCAATTGTTAGAGAATTTTATTAATACTGCAAAGACTGTGTGTTTGATTCCCAAGATACACATGTACTGATTAAAAAAATGCATACCCTAAACAACTGTAGTTCGCTTTGGATAAAAGCATTTGCCAAATGTGTAAAAGTTATGATCCTGCTGTGACACATACAGCCAATTTTTGTTATTTCTCCATTTATAAATATAATTGTTTTTTTATTAGTTTTTATAGTAGATATAAAAAAGACATGACGTCAGATAGATTGGTCATACAGCTCAGGATAAACACAAAGACATCTGGTAAAACTAAACCAAGCCCCTACCCCCACTATCTACTATTAGATGAAAAATTTATGAGACATATTGGATCTGTGTGGAAATCCCAAAATATATGCAGTTTGATCAAGCCAGGATTAAAAGAGCCATTGTGCTTGTCAATAAGGCAAGTGGCAGCTTGGTGCTATCATATTGACCGTTGCGTATTAATACCTAATGTCCTATTGGTCTATCAGCTGATTGTTTGGAATGCAAATGATGTGGCCAATGCCCTGGTGACAGATGGATTAAATTCCAATTAATCAGGCGCTTCATCAGTTTCCCTCATCCAGATCAAATATCTCCTGAGTGCAAAACTACTCTTTCAGAGGTATTAGGAACAATCAATGCATTGGAAGTCATTTTCATCAGTCTGTGCATTTCCCAATGACTTTTACTAGAGATCTTTATGTCCTGGAAGGTGTATGTGCATATCTGTGCACAGAAAAATATCTTTTTTGCACCCAAAGGTACCGGTACCACAAAAGTACCCTGTAAGGTTCAGCAAATGGTCCTTAATGTGGTTACTGTGGGCCTTAAATTTAATTTTAAGAGTACAAAATCCTTTCTGACAGCAAAGGGCACATAATTGTACTTTTAGCTTAAGTTACAGACATAATGTTTTAAATACCAAAAGACTATCATTCTCATGTCATTAGTTTGAAAGACCAGCAGGTGTCAGTTTTCCCAGATATGAAATAACAGGCATTTGACATTGAAACAGTGAAAATGTTGGTCCGTTATCCTTTGTTAAGATTGCCCACAGATTAACTAATTTAAAAAAAATAATTGAAGGTGGAATACAAATAAATGAGGAGGCAGAATAATGCAGGGATAACCATGTGTTGATGATTCAGAGAACTGGAAAAAAGGAGAACTGAAACAACAACAGAACTACCTTCAAACAAGATAACATTCATACAATAACTGATAAAACATAAGTGAAACACAAGGGCTATATATACATTGGGGAAAAAAGGCAAACAGGTTAACAAGGAGGCAGGGCTAGTAATTTGTACGCATGAGGGTAACCCTGACAACAAACAAGGAACAGAACAGCAGGGAGACAAAAGGTAAAATACAAAAGACAGGGGAAACAGACAGGAATGTAACACTACTGTAAGCTATAATTAACTTTTACAAGCATAACTTGATCTTTCTAATTAGCTTTCTACAATAATGCTACAATAAGTATCTTGCAAGTTAAGTTACAAACATTAGCTATTAAAGAGTAAAAGTGAGTTTATTTAAAGAAGTAAATGTCAGTGTATCTGTGTGAAATGCTTCCACTTCCATTTTCTTTGTATTTTTATTGTTTCTTTTTCTCATCATTGTCGATCTATTTTATAATATTTTGCATTCTTTATCTGGAACTTTATCAGTATAGATATTTACAGTAGGCTATTTTATGTACTGGCACTCTGAAGCCCCTGGAGGGTGCAACCCATTTTTTCTGCACTCTTTGCTGTGGCCAGTCCCCTCAGTAAGTACTTTTGTTGTTAGCATCTCCTCTTGATTTAGTCCATTGCAGCATTTACATTTTTTTTTAAGTCTTTGTGTTTTGTATCTCATTCTCCAATGATAACATTAAATGTTGGTGCTTACTATCAATTCTGTAGCGTGTTTTAAATTTTACTTTTGCTTTTAATATAACGCAAAATTTAATGTCTGTGAGTTGTTATCTGTCTAATCAGTTTGGGGTGTTTTAGTTTCACTTACCTTGTTGTAAAATGTACGTTCAGATTTTTGGCATATATTTGACCCCGTCATTATCTGTCACTAATTATTATCTTTCTCTATCATTCTGACTCTGCCTTCTCCACGTCACCAGTCTAATTCAAACTACATCTCGTAGGTACCCATATGCCTTGTACTGATCACTTCCTGTTTGCCACCTGATCCCTATTAGCTGGGCTATATAAACCCTGGACCTGTTTAGTCTCATTGCAATGTCTTGTATTGCTTCTGCATGCATTTCAGAGCAGTTTTCCCTGTTGTTTTTTCTGGTTACGTTTTTGGATTGTTTATGGTTTTCTGATGCAAAAATACGTTGTCAGCTTTTTGTCTTTAAAAAACCTGTTAGTTTGCATGTAGCTAGACAAAGAAGTGAGGGAAAAAAAAGAGTAAGATTTTTTAAGAAAAATTTAGAAAGCAGCCAGAAATAAAGTATGACTTCCAGGAGTTTTAAGTGTGTGCCACCATGTCCGCATTATATTACGGCGGGTGACACATATCATATGTGTGTGTTTTGTCTCGGAGCGGAGCATGCTTGGTCAGCTCTTGTGAGAGCTAATTGTCCTCCGTGCAAATCGCTCCCACCTGGCTCTTTTCAAACCTGATGGGAGCCAGGCAGCTGTACCCATTTCTGCCAAGGCAGAGTGAGGCTTGCAGCTCAATTTGGGCGGGACCTCAGCTTCCTCTTTCTGCCGCATTTGAAGAGCTGGTTGAGGTTGTTTCTCATGCTGTTAATAAGCTGAGCCTTGATCGGGCAGATGAACGACAGCACACTAAAACATCTAAGTTGGGTGATAGGTTTCTATCATATACCAATAGAGAACGGCCTCCCCGTCATAATCTCCCATTCTTCCCAGATCTTCACACGAGGTGTCGAAGTCGTGGAACAACCCATATTCGGCTCATGTTTTTAGTCCAGCTACAAGCAATTATTCCTATCTCTTTCCCTCTACAGCATTGTCGTGGAGGAAATCTGCCTTGCCTTCCAAGCCCTGCAGGGTTACTTCTAATCTGGTGGCATCTGGTTGTCTCATGCACGTGTGGAGTCGATCCTTGCTGCTGTTGGCAGCATTTGTGTAGGCCGACATCTGATAGTCCTAAAGATTCAGAGGCTGTTAGGGCTCATGGCGGCAGTAGCCAATGTGATTCTGTTGGATTTTGTGCCGAGGGCTTTGCAGCCGTTTCTATGTGGCTTAGACCCTGGTTTCTTACCTTGGGTCTTACTCTAAACCGTTAAGCAGTCGCAGGACTCTTTCAACGGATTCTTCCCTTATGGACTGTGGTGTGGTTCTTGATGGTCGCCCAGTCTGTGGTCAGTGGGAGGATGCTTATCTGGCGCACAAACCGTCTGAAGGACTTCTTCCCACACCTCAAGGGCCAACATGTCTTAGTCCATATGGACAACACCACAATGGTCTTGTATCATCAAGGAGGACTGCGTTTGCACCCCTTTTAGGCTGGCACAGCAGATATTTCTTTGGGTGGAGAGCAGGCTGCTCTCCGTTAGAGAAATGTACATTCCATTTGCATGCAAATCTGGGAGAAGATATCATGTCCAGGCAGGGGCTGAGGCCCAGGGAATGGAGGCTCCATCCACAAGGGGTGGAGTCCATTTGGCAGAGGTATGGCTGAGCGTAAGTGGATTTGTTAGCCTCTGAGAAGTTGACACACTTGGTTCAGCCTCACTCATCCAGCTTCCTTGTGGGTGGATGCCATGGTACAGACATAGAAAAGGCTGCGTTTGCTCTAAAGCATACCTTGTTGGTTCAGTGCTGGAGTTTCCTCAAAAGGACCTCTCTGCAGGGTTGGCTCCCGCCACCCTTTTATGTGGCCGCCGTGTCTGCTAACCACAAACCTGTTGATGGGGCCTCTATTGGGAGACACCCCCTGGTGTCTCCGTTTTGGTGTGATGCCAGACGGCTGAGGCCTTTCTGTCACATGCGGGTGCCTTCTTGGAATCTTACCGTTGTTCTATGAGGTTTATCTTCAGTTCCCTTTGAGCACCTAGAGTCAGCCTTGGACAAGTTTCTGACTCTTAAGGTGGCTCTACTCTTAGTTCTTACATCGCTCAAAAGGGTAGGAGATCTACAGACTTTATCAGTAGACACTTGGAATTTGCCCCTGGCTTTGTTAAAGCTATTTTGCACCCTAGACCAGATTATATCCCCAAGGTGCCCATTGCGACTGGTCCCCCAGTGGTACTTCAAGCCTTTTGATTTGCTTGAGCAGGAGAGTCTTCATTTGTTGTGTCCAGTTAGAGCCTTGAGGATCTATGTCCACTGCCCAGGCCAGTGGTGTAAGACTTCTCAGCTCTTAGTCTGTTTTGGTGGCCGCAACAACGGTAATGTGGTCACGAAACAGCACCTGTCTCACTGGATCACAGATGCTATTACCCTGGCCTATAAGGCCTGTGAACTTGTGTCACCTTTGGGCATTAGAGCCCATTGTACCAGGGGTGTAGCCTCATCTAAGTCTCTGTCTAAGGGAGCATCCCTAAGTAATGTTTGTGCTGCGGCAGACTGGTCCTCTCCACACACATTTATGAGATTTTATAGTTTGGACTTGAATGCAACTCCAGGTACGTTTTATCATTTGAAGACAAGGAAACAAAGTGAGGAGCGAGTAATACCTAGTATTAGGCTCCAACTTACAGGATCACCTAACCCCTACCTGAAATTCACACCAACTCAGGCACCACACCCACAGTAGAACTCTGTAGACACACCAGCACACAGTGAAACACCCCCAGATAAAAGCAGCTGTCCTCAAGTGTCCTCAAGTACTCACAGGTTCCAGGAAACAAAACAAAAAAAATGTTAACCGAAGACCACACCAACACACCATGTCACATGCAACACAAAATAAAAGCTCAAAATACAAGCATAAAAGTGTGACAACCTCAGCAGTCACACTGGCCACGCTACCTGCAACAGAGACCATTAAGCAGCCCCTAAGCGGCACCCAAATTACAAGGCAAGAGGTGAGTTGCAAATCATACACGCTTTACAATAGATAATATAGTACAGCAGTCAGTTTGCACCATATAAAGAGATGTAACAAGATAAACCTGAAAGAACAGGTTTGAGGCTAAGAACACCCACTGGACAAATACTTGATTACACAATAAAATTACAACAAAAGAAAAATTTAAATCTAAATCCCAAAAACAAGACTTACAAAAACACAATTAACAAACAGAAATCAAATAATAACAAAAGACTCAAAGAAAAAAATCAACATCAACAAATAAACTACCACACGAAAACAATGTTTGTTATCCAGCCAGGCGACCTGCAAAGGCAGTAGAGCCGTAACTAAGCAGGCATTAGGACCATGCACATAAGCAAAACAGCAGCAGCGTCACAGAATCTTTAGCTATTTAGATGATTGTCACATGATTGTGACAATCATCTAAATAGATGTGACATGATTGTCAGTCAAAGTCTGATTCTATTCTTTTAAAACGTGTATAGGGAACACAGATGCTTTGTATTTAGACCTTCTGATAACAAAAATGACAGAATCAATAGTTCAACGACACAGCTTGAGCCTGGATCAGCAAAATTCTGAGACTGATTTAGACATTTCTGATCCTGAAATAATTTAGCCACTTTTAGATAAACTGTTTAAAAATTCCAGAAATAATCAGTTTGGATTCATTCTTAAATTAAGAGAGAAAAACCTTTCTGTATTTATCAGTCCCACAAGACATTGCTGATGTAATTTATCTTTTGGTTTTTCAAAGAAAACTGATTCATTTATTTATCATCTTGAAAAAAGGCAGTTTTAAGAGTGTTCAGAGTGTCCCACACTTCAGCAGGTTTTGCACTCTTTGCTAAAGCTTATGAGGTAGTTTGTTCTCCACATATAATTACAGAACATTGTAAGGCCAGGATGGACTATACAGAACCTTACACTACACACTGATAGAGTCTTTAGGGCATAAAATGGTAACCTATTCTTATGTTCCCATCTCTGAAGTTTTAAAGAAATACTGTTTTCATGAAGATGTCTGGAACCAAATAGTGTCTACAAACTATAAAATACAAACACATGTATTTAGCATTGCTAGCACGTTGTTTACACTTGATTCTTGGACATTCTATTTGGTATATGTATCATTGGTATAGGTATCATTTGGTATAGGTATCATTAAAACCATTGATCACTAGGGGTACATAAATCTTCTTTTAGAGGAAAAGAAGGTACAAAAAATATACCAGTTTCATACTCTCATAAGGTACAGCTGGAGCAGCAAAGCATTTGTACTGTTTTAGGTCCATTCCTGTACATTGAATTCTCAGTGTGTGCGCATGTATACAGGTTTGGGTAAACGTGAGGGACGTTTGTCCTTTACAAATTGTGATTAATATGCCAGGTGTAAGGGTACAGAGAGAGGGAAATGTACTATTTTATCTGCTATGTGTTCCACACTGTTAGAAGTACATATTTTGCATATTTTCATATGCATATTTTGAACTAGCAATGGCAGATCCTGATCCTAAATGGCAGATATGGAAGAAGGACCAGTTTTTAAAAGCAATTCATTAAGTAAGTGCCATAGGATAGTAGTAATAAGGAGGGTTTTTTGGACAGTATTAATGGTGGACTTAAAATATTTAAAAATGTCATGTTGGTTGAGGGAGAGGTTAAAGATAGTGGAAGACTTTTAGTACATGTCCAGAGATGTTATCTAGGCGGCATGCTTTTCTGGCTTAAACTTTGTATAGCACCCTCCTCGCATCCAGCTCATGACCAGTCATGTTTTTTCTGGTCTGTGCTAATACTAGTAACCTCAATAATGACTAGAAGATATTGAAGTTGTTGTCTAGGGAGGTAATTGTTTATGATTTTGTAGCCTGTAACAATCTGCATGCACATCTGTTTATACCTGGCCTCGGTTATGTTCTAGTCTGAAAGCAGTGTATGTGTGGGTCTGAGTTGAAATATAAACAATCAATATCATTTAATTCATTTATCTGACCAATTCCAGTTTGTTGCTGTAAGTGAAAAGGTGGCATATAGAGATCACAAGTTCAGTATGGAGTGCCACAGGGCTCAGTGCTTGGGACTCTGTTTTCACCCTATATATGCTACTACCTCTGTGAGCAATAATTAAGCAATGCATTTATGACATCAAGACTTAAATATTGCAATGCCTTACTAGGTGGCTGCCCTGCAGCTTTAGTACAAAAACTCCAGCTGGTTCAAAATGTAGTAGCCTTACGAGTTATTACGAGAACGAACAAGTCTGACCATATTAGCCACTCAAACTTTGGAACAGTCTTCTCAGTGTTGCCCAGATGGCAGATACACTATGTTGGATCCCCTCCTAGTCAGTGTGATTTTTATAGCTAGTTATTAGTAACATTATACTTCTGTTGCCATCTTTATTTGTAAAATTCCTCAATGCCTGACATTTGTCACAAAATCAGACCTGACAGTTTTTAAATCAATTTAAAGTTATAAATCAGTGATACCAGTTCTCCGTTTTTATCCAAGTTACAAACTGCAGCTTTAACATGCCAAAGGAGAACTGGTCCTCCCAGTTGAGTCTTGTATCTCCCAAGTTTTTTTCTCCATTTATACATCATCGGAGTTTTAGTTCCTTGCCACTGTCACCCTGTTGGCTTGCCTTCTGAGAGACTGCTGACATTTAACTTGGCTTAGAGGTTTGTAAATTGTTAATATTGCTTTTAGCATAATGATCTAGCTACAGTCTTAAAGATTCTCCTTTTTGACTTTTTATCTCCCTCTCTCATTATGCAATGTTCAGATATTTTATGGTATTACTGCAAATACCCTTGCCCTATGAAAGCGGAGATGAAGGGGCTTGGAGAAACCAGTGGAGGTGAAAGAGCTGAAAAGCTGAGCGGATGCAGTAGAGGCGAAGGAGCTGATGAGCTGAGCTGAACCGGCACAGCAGGAGACTCCCAACAACAAGGATGTAGAGGATGGCATTCTTCTAGTGGAATGAGCCTTTATCAACATAGGTAAAGGCAAACTGTGAGCCTTGTAAGCTGTAGAAATTGCCATTTACTAATAGTTTTTTTCAAAGTGGGGTAACCCTTATTAGAAGACTCAAAACACACCAACAGTTTATCTGACTTCCTCCATTGAGAGGGCTTTCACACATAGGCCTCCAAAGCCCAAACAAGGCATTGTAAAAAAAGTTTCTTCTGGTCAGCTGAGATGGAGGGTAAAAGACCTGCATTACTACAGAGCATGGCACATAACCCAGCCTAGAGTGCAGAAAGGCTTTAACCCTTCCTGGAGCAAACTCCAGACAGAAGGAAGAGACACAAAAAACCAGACAGAAGGTTCTCAACTCTCTTAAGAGAAGTGATGGCCAGCAGGAGAACCATCTTAAGGAAGAGGAACTTCTCAGACACTTGGCCAATCGGTTCGGAGGGTTCCAGGGATAACTCCTCTAGTACCACTGCCAGGTCCCAAACCGGGACTCAGGGCTAAACAACAGGTCTAATCCTTGTAGGAAAGGAATAATCAAATTGTGTTTCCACCACTTAACAGTGCGT
The DNA here is from genome assembly GCA_036877585.1 of Botia kubotai. Taxonomy (NCBI): domain Eukaryota; kingdom Metazoa; phylum Chordata; class Actinopteri; order Cypriniformes; family Botiidae; genus Botia; species Botia kubotai. The sequence continues at coordinate 31,428 of JAZGTI010002424.1, forward strand.
GGAAGGCTGCGATAGACGTCACACTGACCTTAAATGTGGATGGGGAAAGAAACGGGCCCAGAGGATCTCCAGCACTAAAGCGACTGGGCAGTTAACAGGGTCCAGCTGCCACACTCCACACTGTTAGACATAAAGTTTCCTTGTGAAGGCAGCTCTAGTTGAGAGACCAGAATCTACAAGCTGGTCCCCCCCCTTAGGGGCCAGACACATAGATTCCACAAAACCAGCTGAAGGTGGTAAATTAGAACCCTGGCTTGCAATAGAAGGTCCCTCCTGATTGGAATTAGTGCTATGAGATCTGAAAATCACACTTGGCATGACCTGAACGGTGCTACAAGAAGCAGACTAAGCTCATCCTGATGGACCCTCTCTAGAACTCCCGGGAGCAGAGTGTTAAGGGGAAAATGTATAAATGCAGCCCCAGCCATTTCATGGCATCCAACCACAACGGCGCTGGTAACTGCAGCAAATAGCAAAATTGGGAAAATTTCCCAAATCCCAAATAGGGAAAGAAAATGGCAAAGTCTTTTTGGCACTAAGCCTCAACCCCAGACACTGTAATTGGCCAAGATTGACATCTTGATGTCGCACTGCCATTTCCTCCGACTGGCCAGAAAAAGCCACTGTATAGTTGAGTATAAGGATGCCCTGGAGTCTCAATGGAGCCAGAGCTTCATCCATACACTTTGTGAAGGTACAAGGAGATAAAGCTAGACCAAATGGAAAAACAATTGCATGGTTAGCAGAACAGGTAACAAATTGAACCTGATTCCCTTCAGAGGATGATTCAGATGTTGTAGATTTATGATTGGACACAACTCCCCAGAGACAAAAAAATCTGTGCCCCAACACAGCACTTTGAAATTGTTAGGCCTAACCTCCCCACCCTAATCTAAATATTTAGGAAGGTGTGCTTGCAAAATAGGCATTGTATGCAAGCACGCCCCAGCATGACCAAGACCATCGCCATATATACCTTCCCCACCACAGATGATGTTGTGTGACAGGGTTTGGTTGGGAGCATCTGGGTTTTCAGGGATGACACAGCATCGGATGAGAGATAAGATGTAAAAGTCTCCTCAGCCCATGGCATCACCCCATAGCCATTCTCTTTCAAGCCCATGATGGGTGCATAATCATGTACTGTAGGACTCCAAATTCTAGATGAGAACAGCCTTATCCATGTTCTTAATGTCTAAGTGTGGAGATTGGGATAAAAATGTAGGCCCTGATGTGAAGACTGTGCTCTAAATTGCAGGGAATGCTCAGCTAGTTTTTCTCCATCCCTGCTAGTCCTGCTTTTCCACTGGCCAGTGGATTTTAATTCTTGGCCACTGCCAAGTCAACCTAAAGCAGCTCTTTGTAGCCAAAGGAATGAGATGCAAATTTCCCTCACCTTGATGCTAAGAATGTCCACCTCCTCAGAGGTGGAGACAATTCATTCATCGTGCACTCACTTGGGATGGAAGAAGCCGCAACACAGGCTTCCATATCCACAGCGAGTGTACTGGAATTGATGGATAGGAGTCGAGAAACACTCTTGTACACTCTTGTACCGAAGCAATCTTGAGCTCCTCAGCCAGATCTATTTGCTATCCCCTTGACTGCGAGTGCCATGCCAAGTCCAAATGCGGGTCCAAAATTGTGAGAAACACAAGCCTGGGCTGCCTCATCAAACAGGGCTAGGTGTTTTTGAGCACTGTCCATGCATGCTCTGCTCCCAAACAAACCACACAAAGCTCATGTATATCCTTGCACATTGTGTCTAAATCAAAAAGGAAAACAGTGCTAGAATTGTTTGTCACTTGCCATTCTTAGTAGCCTTTTGTTTTTGACTAACAACATCAGTCATACCTCTACCAAATAGACACCACCACTTATGGATGGAGCCTCAATTCCTCTGATATCCTGCCTCAACAGAATATCTGCTCCCAGATTTGCATACCCTGGCATGTACATTGCTCTGACGGAGAGCAGCCTGATCTCTGACCAAAGAAAGATCTCCCACACCAACCTGAACAGGGGTACGCAGCTCTCCCTGGGGATTTATGTATGAGACCACAGTGGCATTGTTTATACAGACTAGAATGTGTTGGCTATTGGAGGTGAGGGAGGAAGTGTTTCAGTGCCAGGAACAATTCAATTCTATTTTAAATTTTATTTATAAAGCGCTTTTTACAATGTTACATTGCTTCAAAGCAGCTTTACATATAAAAAAAAGAATAATAATAATAAAACGGAACAAATGTCAGACATGTTAATGGTATTAATGCAAATAATATGTGTGAGATGTATAAAACTAATCAGGCATACTAGGTTTATGGTAGGGTTATGAATAAAGGGTTGCGATAAAACCACAAAAACATGCAAGCATTCCAGATTACATGGAGATGGCATATAGAAGATAACATGTTATGGGACAGGGGTATAAGGGATTTGTACCATAACGTACCAAACGTACCATAAACTACACACAACACGCAAAAGTAAAATACATGCATACATAAAATATATAAATAAAAAAAATATATAAAAAAAATATCAGAAGTTAACCATTTACAAAACCCTAAGCTAAGATAGACTTCAGCAGTCTCCCAGCAAGTGAGCCAACAGGGTGACAGAGGCAAGGAACCAAAACTCCAATAATGTGTTGATGGAGAAAAAAACCTTGGGAGAAGTTGGCTCAATCGGGAGGGCAAGTTCTCCTCTGGCACGTTAAAGCTGCAATTTGTAATTTTTGTTGGATATGAACAGAGTTGATTATAATGATTTATAGTTATTTATTAAAGAGAAACTGATGGTTCTAATTATATTTGATAAGTTGGGCACTGAAAAATTGTACCAACATAAATGCCGAAGCATAATGTTACTAATTGCAGCCATAACATCACACTGCTTCGACTAAGCAAGGAACAAAATATAGAAATTAACTAGGCTAAAAGCAGGCACGAATATAATGCTAGGTTTACCAAGGAAGTCTATCAAATCCTAATGAAATGTGTCAGAGGTCATTCCATCCAGTCCCACACAATCTGGTCTCTGAGTTCGGATCCATCTAAATACAGGACCTTGGGAAATAAAACAGACCAATTTATTGTGACCAATTTATTCATCTGTTCTTGTGGGAAGTGTCCCCAGTTCTGGTTTACCTAATTAATGCAGCCTAATTATTCCTTAAGGGATTTGAGTAATAAATCCATAGGACTATGTGTAGGCTAGATTAAAGAGGTGGGTCTTTAATCTAGATTTAAACTGGCATAATGTATCTGCCTCCCAGACAACACTGGGAAGACTATTCCAAAGTTTGGGCACCAAATATGAAAAGGATCTACCACCAGCACTTGTTTTTTTAAATTCTGGGTACTATCAGTTGGCCAGAATTTTTAAATCGCTGTGAATGCGGAGGACTGTAAAAGGAGAGGAGCTCACTTAGGTTTTGAGGAGCTAAACCATTCAGGGCCTTGTAGGTAATCAGCAAAATTTTTAAGTTTGTACAATGCTTAAAAGGCAGCCAGTGTAGTGTTGACAAAACTGGGCTAATATGGTCATACTTGTTCGTTCTCATCAGAATTCTGGCTGCTGCATTCGGAACCATCTGGAGTTTTTGAATGAATTTTTCAGGGCATCCACCAAGTAGGGCATTGCAATAATCAAGTCCTGATGTCATGAATGCATTAATTAATGTTTTTATTGTCTGTTTAGAGAGCATAAATAAGCAAGCATGAGCAAAAATGGCATCCAGATTTTTGGCTAATAAAGCAGGCTTTATAAGTGGTGCAGTGTTCTAGGATGTTTCGTGCTGAGGATTTTTATCCAAATGTAATAGTAGAAAGTTTCTAGTCATCCAAGTTGATATCGACTATGCATTCTGTTAGTTTGGTGAATTTGTGAATCTCGTTGGGCCTAGAAGAAATGTAGAGCAAAGTATCATCAGCATAACAATGAAAACTAACTCCATGTCTCCTAATAATTGCTTAATGTTGAATGAGTGACTTGTTTCCATTATTAAGAAATAGGACTTTACACATAGCTGTCATGGGCGCACAGGGAAGAACCCAGTCACAGACAGCGATTTAAATAAACAGAAAACAAAACCCCCACAAGGGGGCGAACAGGGAGCAAAAGCAACCGGGAAATCAATACAAAATATAATAAACGATAATGACTTACACAGATGACTGTATAACAGGAATTAACTCAAAAGGTACAAACTGGAAACATGGTAAAATCAATACCAAAACATCAGGACATAGATGACACGAGACTGGGAACGGATATAGACAAAACGCTAGGCGGACTTACATTTAACGCGTGACGAAGACTAGAAAACACGGCGTGCACTAACTACAGAGACACGAAACGAATCAACAATAAGCACGAGCGACATTGACAAGATCAAACCAACAAGGAGCATGAACGATACAGACGAGGTAAAAAAACACAGATAAACAAACCAGCACGGGACAGCAAACACGAGGGCATTAAATAGGACAGAACAATGACAAACAGGGCTCCGTTCTTCGTACCTCGCTTACTACATCCAAGATCAAATGACACATCCAAGATCAAATCATCGCGCTAACTATGAGCTCGCTATTCCGGTTCTCCGAACG